>JAECUM010095779.1:0-23308 GCA_016617855.1 Megalonaias nervosa | reverse complement strand
TTTCGTTGAAAGGAAACGAGGCTTGCTAAGTTTCCTTTTAATGAAAACTTTATACAACGAGTGGTATATCATTGATACAGCATACATATATTTTATTTATATCACATACTAGTACATATATTTGCCCTTTGGACGGAGTTAAGATTTACTACATGCAGCTGTGTATTGACCGAGTGAATGAACTCACATCCCTGCCGAGTGTGTCCGCTACAAAATGTAGTTCTAAGCCTTTTGTGGCTATTCACAATCACCTTTGCATATTGATAACTTGATTGTTTCCTTTCTTGTTTCTATTTTCTTCACATTGATTAAATCAATATAATACAAAATTATGATTTAAACATGAAAGATCGTTTTAATGAAGAAAGAAGAGCATTACATACACATGGTTAACTACGCCATTCACATGAACGCTCAGCCATTGACGTACCGGCGCATGGAAGTTAATGTGGAATAGAAACTAAGCGAAATGAGAGGTCATTAAAATATTTTAATATATTTACAGTTGATCTCAGTCATTATTTTGCATTAATTACAGTACTTCAAACCATAAAACTCTCTCTCTCTCTCTCTCTCTCTCTCTCTCTCTCTCTCTCTCTCTCTCTCTCTCACCCTTTGGTCAGTTTGACTTAACTTTTACCATCATTCATAAATCCAGAGACATCGTTGGCTGTCAAAGCGAAAACCTCTACGCTCGTCTTTTCATAGATTTTTACCCTTATCTTACTACGATGGTCCAGAGAAAGGGGGGGGGGGGGCGGCCTTTCGACATCTTCATATTAGATTAATAATTTTTTAGAACATTATAATTGGTTTAAGAAACAACAACAACACAACATTAAATACGTCACAGTATGTGTACCACGTAACCGAGAAATTTCCTGTATGATGTCAACAGGGTTTTAAACTTTGTATCATTCATTATATAAACACTGTAGATAAATCCCAAGAAAATGCACACATACCGTTACGACGAACCATATTCTTGTAGGTTACTTGGTGTAAGTTCAATATCAAGGTTTTCATCCACCACACATTTTTTTTCTCTCTCACTCCAGATTTCGGAGTAGTTTTTTTCCGTTTTGCATGAGTGGGGGGTGGGAAACAGAAAGCAGAAAGGATTGCAATGAAATTGTGTACCATTTTCAATTCATTTAGAAAACGGGGATTATTAACACTTTTTATCGTTATTTTCATATGTCACTAATGATTAATGTGTGGAAATTCATCATTGATCTAGAATCAATAGCACACGGTTGCGAGAATGTTAATATAAACGTATTATTGCGCCATGAGCGGGTCACAATTTGATATACCAATAGTATTGGTATATCAATTTGCTTTATACAAACACCTTCATGTTATTTTTAATATACGTGGTATGGCGCAATAATACGAATATATAAACATTTTTGGAACTGTGTGCTGTCGGTTCTATTCTTATAGATCAATGATGTCAATGATGGATTTCCATTCATTAATCGTTGGTGACGTATGAAAATAACGATAATAAGTAATAATATTAATACCTGTTTCTAAATGAATTTAACATGGTAAACAATTTCATCGCAGTTCTTTCTTTTTCCGTTGTCCTTCCCCTCTCGTGCATAAGCGACAAAATACGCAGATATCATGAGTGAGAGAGAAAAAGAATTTGGGCTGGATGATAACCTTGAAATTGAACTTGCACCAAGTAACCTACAAGAAATACGGTTTATTGTAACGGTATGTGTACACTTCCCTTGGGATCTATCTACAGTGTTCATATAATCAATAATACAAAGTTGCAATATCCCGTCTTGGTATCAGGGAACACGGAATGTAAAGTAGTTAATGCTTTGCTGTTGTTGTTGTTTGTTAAACCTATTATAAAGTTCTAAAAATCGATTATTATTAATTACATATAAAAATGTCCAAAGGCCACCTCCCCCGTCTCTCTCTCTCTCTCTCTCTCTCTCTCTCTCTCTCTCTCTCTCTCTCTCTCTCTCTCTCTCTGTTGACCATCGTAGCAAGACGGGCAAAAATCCATGAAAAGACTCAGTTCACAAGGCAAATATGTGTATTTGTATGTGATATAAATAAAATATATTTATAGTATGTACGCTGTATCAATGATATACCACTCTTTGTATAATTTTTTCTTTAAAAGGAAACTCGGCAAGCCTCATTTCCTCTTAATGAAAAATTTATACATCTCGTGGTGCTATGTATATGTAATTTAATTACTTGTTTGTTAGTTTTAATTTTTTTAATTTTATTGTATATCATTACATGTTATTGTAATGATAACTTTGTCTACTGGATTTGATACTTTTTTTAGAAATTCAGTTCTGTTTGACCTGATAAACAACCAGTAGTTGAAACATTGTATCTAGTTTCTGACCTTGATTCAGAAATCAGATAGAGTTTTAGTAAACAACTGTTTTTAAATTTTATTTTTATTCATTCTAAGAGTATGATGCATTTAGTGGAATCAAAGCCATACCTAGAGTACGTGATAATTAGCATGTAAAAAATATTCTACGTTGTTCTAGAAGGTGACCACGTGACCCTCATACGGGAAACTGTTTTGCGTCTTAACTTACTGTATAACCGTTTTCCTGAGAAGAACTAGCCAGTTGGGGTAAAAATCTTCGACACTTAAAGGTGTCTTGTTTTGACCAGTTTGAGATGAATTTTTAATTTATGGAATTATTGATTCTTTCCCTGGAAAATACTAGTGCTTATACAGAAATGCTTGGACAAGGAAATTTATCGAAATTTATTCAGAAATTCTAAACTGGAATAGACCGTAAGTCCTTTTTCTCATTTTTATCTTGTTTATTTTCTAGGGAAATAAATTATTTGTTAAATTTTACAAAGCTTGTTGTCTTAACTCTTTTCATGGTACTTTTTGGACGAGCCTAGACACGTAACAAAGAAAATTGGGGGCTCGTCCTTGGGATACATGAATTTTGGCTAAAATATTTCAGAATTGTTTTTTCTGAAATTTAAATTCCCTTAGTTTTCAGAATTTTTTAAATCCCTAGCATAATTTTTCATTTTTGATATCTTTAGTCAAATCAACAGGCTTTTTTTACAATGTCATCAAAAGTGGAGATCTTTCTTTCAAATCCTACCCAGGAGCAGTTGGATTGTTTGAAAACAGATGAATTGCTTGAACTTGCCAGAAAATATGATCTTTCTGAGGCAAAACGTCTTTAACGAAGCAAGAAATAAAAAACATTTGGGTCCGGTATTTGGTAGAAAAGAGTGTTTTGGATAAAAGTGTTTTGGTTTCGATTAGTAAGTCTGTATCAGTCTCTGACACAAAAGTAAAGGAATTAAAATTAAAATACAAGATGGAATTAGAGTTAAGAAAGCTGGAACTTCAGAAAGATAAAGAAGAAAACAAATGCAGTTGCAATTGGAGAAAGAGAAAGAAAAACTGCAGTTACAGAAAGAGGAGAATCAAATGCAGTTACAGAAAGAGGAAAAACAAACGCAAATGCAGTTAGATAAGGAAGAAAGAGAGAGAAAGACAAATGCTTTTACAGGGAGAACAAATGCAGTTACAGAAAGAACAAATGCAGTTACAGAAAGAAGAAAAACAAATGCTATTGGAGAAAGAGGAGAGAGAAAACCAAATGCAAATGCAATTAGATAAGAGAGAGAGAGAGAGAGAGAGAGAGAGAGAGAGAGAGAGAGAGAGAGAGAGGGGGGGGGAGAGAGAGAGAGAGAATATCAATTTAGAATAAAAGAAATACAGCTGGCAAGTGAAATACACGTTTCCACTTCACATATATATTCAAGTTTTGATATTACTAAGACGTTTAGGTTAGCACCCCCTTTTAGCGAAAAAGAAGTAGACAAATATTTTCCTCGTTTTGAAAAAGTTGCTGATAGTTTGATGTGGCCAAGAGAGTACTGGACTCTATTATTGCAATGTGTACTTACTGATAAGACTCGTGATATTTACATTTCACTGTCACTAGAGCAGAGTGCTGACTATGATGTGGTTAAGAAATTCGTCTTAAAGGGTTATGAGCTAGTCCCTGAGACTTATCGGCAAAAAATCAGGAACTATAAAAAAGAAGCTGGACAAACTCATGTTGAATTTACAAGAGAAAAAGAGCAGTTATTTGATAAATGGTGCTTAGCCAAGAAAGTTGATTAAGATAATGAAAGTCTTAGACAACTTGTATTACTTGAAGAGTTCAAGAATTGTGTCCATAGTGACATTAAGACTTATCTCGAAGAGCATAAGATCGAAACCTTGGAAAATGATGCTCATGCTGCTGACGAGTATTTCGTAACTCATAAAGTTCCTGTTGTAGGCAAGTCTTTCACTCAGCAGTCTTCTGGTAAGAAAATACGAGCCCTTATAAAACTCAATCTGGCACAACTTTTAGAAATCAAGCTTCTGATAAGCTTGATCAAAAATTCTTGTTTGCTTCTACGTGTACCAATTGCAAGAAGAAAGGACACGTCATTTCTGATTGATTCAAATTGAAAAATAAGCATCAGAATCAAGACAGACCTATCCCAAATGCTCTTATTTCTAAGTGGTCAAGGTCACGGTCATGTATTGAAAGCAATAGATTTGTTGAGTCTAATAAACCCCCAGTCTGATTTTATTATGGGGAATTATGAATCATTCGTGGCGAAGAGTTCTATATCGCTCTTGGGTGATTTGGCCAATCCCATCCCTATTAAAATTTTAAGGGACACAGGAGCTTTTCAGAGTCTTTTATTATCAGGTACTTTGCCTTTTTCTGAGAAGTCTTTCTAATGAGAGTGTTCGTTTTCAGGGAATAGAGTGCGGCTTTGTTAATGTTCCTCTTAATTGTGTAAATTTGTCATCAGACTTAGTCTCAGGACCCGTGACAGTCGGAATATTGTATTCTTTACCAGTACAGGGCATTCATTTCTTACTAGGTAACGACCTAGCTGGAGAT
This sequence comes from Megalonaias nervosa, assembly GCA_016617855.1. NCBI lineage: Eukaryota > Metazoa > Mollusca > Bivalvia > Unionida > Unionidae > Megalonaias > Megalonaias nervosa. The sequence continues at coordinate 18,371 of JAECUM010095779.1, read as the reverse complement.
AAGGTTGTGGTTAATCGAATTGTTATTGACTAGCTCTGTTTGGATCAGAAAGTTGATCCTATTGAAAAAGAATTCTCTGATTTATACCAGCTTGTGCAGTTACTAGAGCTATGGCAAAGAAATCTCTTGAAAATGATGTCGATAAGGAAAGTATTCCTTTAGCTCACACATGTATTGGTCAGGCGTTTAATGAGGTCACTTTCACTCCTTGCTTGGATCAATCAAAAGGTATTGATCACAGTGATCCTCTTTTAACTACTCATTCTCTTTTTCTAATCAGGGTGACAAACGACAATCACTTGTCGTCGAACAGGAAAAAGATCCTGAGATCTCCTGTTTGTTTCAAAGGACCGTTAGTAAAACTGAAGCTACTGAAGTACCTGTGTGTTATTTCATTAAAAATGGAACTCTTCTGAGAAATTGGAGACCACCCGAGGTACCTACTGGTGACCAGTGGTCAGTGAACTATGAAACTGTAGTTCCAAAATCTTACAGACAGGAAATACTTAGTCTGGCCAATGAAACTCCTTTGGCTGGTCATTTAGGGCTTAATAAGACTTATCACAAGATCTTGAATCACTTTTATTGGCCAAAAATCAAACATGATGTTTGTAAATACTTCAGATCTTGTCATACTTGTCAAATGGTAGGAAAACCCAATCAGAAGATACATAAGTCTCATCAGCAACCTATTCCTGCATTTGACGAATCATTTAGCAGAATAATGGTAGATTGTTTGGTCCCTTACCAAAGACCAAGTCAGGCAACCAATACTTGTTGACTATAATGTGTTTGTCAACAAGGTTCCCAGAGGCAATTCCTTTGAGGAATATTAAAACTTAATAATAAAAGCTTTGATAAAATGTTTTTTACTCAGTTTGGCCTTCCCCAATCTGTCCAATCTGATCAAGGGTCAAATTTTATGTATGGAGTTTTCCAGTTAATTGTGCTTGAATTTGGCGTCCGGCAATTCAAGTCAAAAGTGAAATTATGGTTCGTCAAAACTTCAATGGAGAGAACTTTTGAGTTTGTTAATAGAGTTCTGTCTCTCTTGCTCATTCTTCAAAATTTTCTTCCGATTAGGTATTAAGGCCCTTACAAAGTGAAGACGAAAATGAATGAGTTAAATTATAATAACAGACCTCCTGGGATCTAAATAAATTAATGGAGTACCAGTATATTGAGAGAGATAGCCAGGTAAAGTATGCAATTAATTTAGTTGTACCTGTCCCACTCGGTGAGGAATTAAGTGAAGGAATGCAATCGGACTCTATTGATTTTGGAGTGACAAATCTTATGAATTCGGAAATTATGAAAAATCTGGACCAGAAATTTTCACATTTGCAACAAGAAGAAAGGAATGAACTTAAACCGTTATTATTTGAATATGAGCACTTATTTCCAGATATTCCTACGAGAGCAAACAAAAGTTTTCATGATGTTGAAATTGTAAATTCCAAACCTGTGAAACAACACCCATACAGGATGAACCCTCTCAAACAGGAATACTTGAAAAAAGAAGTTCATTATTTGCTGAAGAATGATTTCATAGAGCCCAGTAAAAGTGACCGGAGTTCACCATGTATACTTGTTCCGAAACCAGATAAATCTTTCCGCATGTGCACTGATTATAGGAAGGTGAACAGTGTGACTAAAACAGATTCATTCCATTACCAAGAATCGATGATGCATTTATAAAATTTTAAATGCCAAGTATGTCACCAAATTTGACCTTCTGAAAGGATTTTGGCAAATTTTACTAACGGAAAGAGCAAAGCAAATTTCGGCATTCGTGACTCCATATGGACTTTATCAATATAAAGTGATGCCGTTTGGGATGAAGGGTTCGCCTAGTACTTTTCAACGTTTACTAAAAATGATTATCTCACCTGGAAGGAACGTTTAGCAACAATTCGGAAATTCTTTGACAGACTCACTGATGCACGTTTGACAATTACTTTATCCAAAAGTGAGTTCTGCCCTGCTTGTGTAACATTTCTAGGACATATCGTGGGACATGGAAAAGTTAAACCTATAGATGCTAAGGTCAAGGCTATCTCTGAATTCCCTGTGCGTGTCAGTAAAAAGCAACTGATGCGATTTTTAGGTATGGCTGGATACTATCGGAAATTTTGTTCCAATGTTTCTATAATTGCTGAACCCCTGACAGATTTATTGAGCAATAAAAACAAGTTTCTTTGGACTGAAAAATGTCAGGAGGCTTTTGATAAGTTAAATGCCATAGTTAAGAGTCCACCAGTTCTTGCAGCTCCAAATTTCAGCTAATCATTTAAACTGTCTGTTGATGCAAGTGATGTTGGGGTTGGAGCAGTATTGATCCAAGAAGATAAAAATGGTGTTGATCATCCAGTGTGCTATTTTTCTAAGAAATTATAGAAGCACGAAAGAAATTATTCAACAATCAAGAAGGAATGTTTGGCTTTGATGTTGACATTACAACATTTTGAAGTTTATATCGGTTCAGCTCCTTCTCCGATTATTGTGTTTAATGATCACAACCCCCTTACTTTCATCGACAAGATGAAAAACAAAAATCAGAGATTATAAAGGTAGAGTTTGTTGTTACAGGAATATAATATTGACATCAAGGGAAAAAATAATTTAATAGCAGTTGCACTTTCCCGTGTATAGAAATATTATTTCATGTATACTTTGTATAATTCATAAGAGTTCTTCTTAGTTATTTTTTTTATAAACCTCATGTATAATTAACATATGGTAAGAAGAAAGCTTAATTATATAAATCGTTCTTTTTCTTTTATGGGGGAGGGAGTGTTATGTATATGTAATTTAATTACTTGTTTGTTAGTTTTAAATTTTTTTTAATTATATGTTATTCCATTACATGTTGTTGTAATGGTAACTTTGTCTACTGGATTTGATATTTGTTTTAGAAATTCAGTTCAGTTCTGTTTGACCTGATAAACAACCAGTAGTTTTAACATTGTATCTAGTTTCTGACCTTGATTCAGAAATCAAATAGAGTTCTAGTAAACAACTTATTTTAATTTTTTTAAAATTCATTCTAAGAGTAATATTCATTTAGTGGAATCAAGGCCATACCTAGAGTACGTGATAGTTAGCATGCAAAAAATATTCTACGTTGTCTTAGAAGGTGACCACGTGGCCTTCATACGGGAATCTATTTTGCGTCTTAACTTATACAGAAATTCTTGGACAAGAAAATTTATCGAAATTTATTCAGACATTCTAAACTGGAATATTGTTTTCTGTGATTCAACAAGGAACTGTTGACACTGCAACATCTTGACGGTTATGACATACGTCATTGCCATCCATTTTGATTTCATCGGGACTCGAACACAGATTCATTTATGACTTTTCATTGATAGGACTTATATTTTTTAATTCTTGGATTACTTTTTGGATTTCATTTGTAAACCATAAGTCCTTTTTCCCATTTTTACCTTGTTTTCTCTTGGTAAATAAATTATTTGTTAAATTTTACAATGCTTGTTGTCTTCACTCTTTTCTTGGTACTTTTTGTACGAACCTTGATACGTGACACGTGGTATATCATTGATACAGCGCACACACACGCACACACACACACACACATATATATATATATATATATATATATATATATATATATATATATATATATATATATATATATATATATATATATATAATAAACTGACAACGAACAGTGCAAAAATAGTATCTAACTGTTTGCACTGTTCGTTGCCAGTTTATTACATTTATCTTAATCAATACCTGGCACACGTGATCCCTTGCTGGATTCAATGCACTAATGCATTATATATATTAATGTTAGTGAGCTGCAGAGCTTTTAAGGTTTAGCGGGTTTGAGCAAGGTAGAGTATATCTTATTGATTTTCAGATGCATCAATGAGGCAAATTACACACAATATGAATACTGTATGTGAGAGGTTCAGAAGACCACGATCAGTTATTAATATTTCAGACCTGAATCACGGATGAACTGATGTCACGTTCTTAAGACAGCCTTCATGTACTCAACTTACCTGGGGTGGAGAATGTCGCCACAACCTTGGCGATTGACCTTTGTTGCGCAAGATTGCGGCTTGAATTGTCACTGGAGTGAACAAAGCGTCGGATATCTTCAAAGAGACGAAATAATTGGTAAAACCGGAAGAGGTTGTTTATTCACACCGAAGCCCTCGCCTAGCCGAGGGAGAAAGAAATTTGACATGTGCGTGAGAAACTAGACAGACTACAGTTCAAAGAGACCCCAGAATCAAATCATGGCTGAGTTAGGGAAATGTGGACGGGGCACCTGTCCAAAGCAGACCCTTATTCTACAGGCCATTTTACGATCACTTCAGTACTCGCCAGGATTTTAACCAACGCAGAGGTCTAGTAAGTTAGTGAATGAATTCTAATAGGCGTACTCCGAATGCCCGGCATTCGTAAAAGCTATAGCGGGAATTCAGACTTATAAATCTTCCTAAAGGTAAGAATTCTTCGCCTGAATTGTTGAATATTACTAACTGCGAGTTGTAAGTTTATATGTAGTATGTAGAAATTGACTAATATAATTATGTTGGTATATAGAAGTTACCTTTATTAGTTAATCTCACCAACGTATTTGAGTTATTTTCCTATCGTAACGTTCTGTAGAGAAAGTAGTAGTATACAAGACTGAATTACGTAGATTGTTAGCCTGTGATCGGAATGAATTGTATAATCTGCTGCTGTGTGCATCGTATTGAATTATTACATTTATTAATGAGTTATGTTAGAACTTATACTTGTTTTAATTTTGAATTTGAATACATAGTTGTGAACATATCATGAAGTATCTGCATATTTGTATTTGAACATTCTGTGTACCTCTTATGATTAGCAAGGTAAGGAATACGTCTGATTGTGTGATATTGGTAGTTACTGTATCGAGAATTAAAAATGTGTACTCATGTCACGAAGTTGTTGGTGTATGTATCAGGAGTCGTTAATACAATTGTTGCATTATTACCCTTATTTTATCATACAAGCATGTATGGAATATTTCGATGTGAGTGTATGCGTGACCTAATGATTTTAATCGCCTTTTTGCAGATGAAAGGTTGTGTGAGGATGTGAGATTGTCTTGGTCGAAAGATAGACTAGACTATACGTCCCTTATTATTTATAGAGAAGCTTTCGGTGCTGTTTGGAGTTGTTCGGGTTGGACCGAGAGCCACCCAAAGGTGACGAAATAGGGAGAAGTGGTTATAGAGGTCACGGGACCGGATAGAATAACAGAGGCAGAAGTTTGAAGGCAGACCGGAGAACGGAAGTGGAGGAAGTGGAAGGGTGAAGGACGTTGTCGAGGGACGGAAGGGGTACTGGAGTACCAGTCAAGAAAAAGAAATAATACAAATGAGTAAAATAGCAGGGACGGGTGGCAACACTCTCACGTCGCACATCAGATGATGAAATTGGCAGATTAAATAGGTCGACCGAGTGGAGAATTTGTGGAAATTCACTTGTGTTGTTTGAATATTTAGATCTGTTATTAAGTTGTTATTCCTCACATTTTATTTTTTATATATTATCCACCTAGACCGTTGGCATTGCTGACTGGGGGCTAGGAGCTATATATCCATCTATTTGAAAATAAATTTTAAATTGTACGTCGTCCAACGAGATAAGCAATAATAGCCTAGGAGACAACGTTACAACTAGTTTGATCACATGAGAAGCCAATTGTTATGAATGTTACAGTACCTGCTCTCTGCATCCAGAACAGGAAAACAAGTCCAGTTTTGTTGTGAAAAAATAGGTTTATTGTACATGGGGTCAATGACTAATAACATGCTGTATTTCTCTAGCTTTCTGTACCCTTATCATATGGAACAAAGGTCAAGGTCGCATTTATTGCTGGAAACAAAATCATCAGGAACTCTTTTCACTGCAATCCTATCACCAGTACACTTTTGCAACGATCCATTGAACACTGATATGTTGTTCATACTATATTGTTTATACAATCAAGTTGTAAACTGACCAATAAGAAAGTCAATTACTTGTCCTATAATTAGAATAAATTAGCATGAAAAGTAATCAGGGTAGCCTGATTGCTCACATTTAACTAAACTTAAGCAGGTAATCCTGGTCCAAGGTTGCCTACTTGGCTAAATGTGTAAAGTAAGAAAAACACAATAATTGCAACTGGGGACTTTATTTCAGCTAGCAATGACTAATAATTATAAAATAATAAAATATTTAATTCTGTCTAATTAAAACACGAATATATAAAATTCTAAACTATATGACCCTGCTTCACACTTGCCATCACACACTTCAATGATGTTCTCATCCTGTAAGGGTGTCCACCATGACTGAAATTGTTTCAAGCATACTGTTAAGAACTCCGTCTGTGTGCAATGACCAAAGGACACGAATCTTTATTGGCCAGTCCGGCTCATTAACGGCTTGGAACATCACATAGTCATCGGAGGTCATCCATGAAGGTGCTTTAGTCATGCGACTAGAACGCCCAGGTGCTGTTCAGCAGCATGACCTTTCTGATCATTATCATCAGTTTCACTATCTGAAACTAATTCTTCTCCCACGCTAGGGTTACCATCATCCTGTTTTGAAGAGGTTTTATCAACCACTTCAAGACTCTCATACGGAGGAGTCTGCAATTGAACTTCGCAGGCTATTTCATCTTCATCAATGTTTTGACAGATGTATCATCCATATCTGCCCTTTCTGAACCACCAGATACCCCAATCATTTCATTATCACTTGAAACTACACAGTTCTTTTCATCATGGCCTGAATCTGTTTCGTTGAAATTATACTTGGGTGAAATTCTAGTCTTGGATGTCTCAGACTTGGATGCGTGTTTCTTTTGCATACGATTACATTTCTCTAACATGGTAAGGCGCCAATAGGAAACAGCAGATTTCTGTTAAGTGTGCGTTTGTGTCCCTTGCTCACCTCCAATCGTACAACATAAACTTGAATATTCGGGTTTAGTTGGGATTGCGCAATGTAAATATTAATCTCCCAGTGATCGGCAATTATGCGTTTTCCACCAAATGCCGTAATTTTTACAAGAGCCCTGTCCCCAGCCTGAAGAGTTGCAGTTCTTGCTTTCAGTCCATATGTTCTCTTCTGCTTTTCTTAAGCTTTTTTCTAGCTTGTACGACTCTTATCGACTACACCTCCGTTTATAACAGCAAACAATACCTATGACTCTATCTATTATCTCTCACTGTGTCTTGCAAGATTGTTTTTGCCAGTCTAGATGATCGCCAGACATAACCGTACCACTTCGATCTGCGTTATTTCACAGTGGTCAAGAAGTCTTCGTCCGATGGCTCATTGGATTTTATTGTTGACCTCTTTATTGGTTACGGGGTCATCAATGTATGAGATGCACAAGATCTTACGGTAACATGTCATTTCGAAGGTTTAAATCCTGCTTTGCAGATCTGATGTTACCATCCATGTTTCATAAGTATACAGAAAAAACTGTTGTTCGAGACAGGGAAATTGTCGATACTTGTCGGTATCGACTATTTCTCTGTCTCGAACAACGGTCACAAAGTACGTTTGACGTTATCGACTATTTCTTTGTCTATAACAACAGTTACACAATATGAATGACTGTATCGACTATTTCTTTGCCTTTAACAACAGTCACGCGGCATGTTTGACAGTATCGACTAGTTCTCCGTGTCTAACAAAAGTCACACAATAGGTTTGACTGTATTGACTATTAATTTGGGGTCACCGGATGGCCGACTGGTCTGAAAGCGATCGCCTTTACAGATCATTGTCATCACACCTCTGTCCGTGCGGGGTTTGAGTCTCGGGTACGGCCAACGTGGATAGGTGAGAAAGCTGCTAGCAGCTTCCCGTGGGTCGGTGGTCCTTACATAGAATTTCCCGGGTTCTGCCTATATCCAATATTTCTCTGTCTATAACATTAGTTTAACGATATGCATGACTGTATCGACTATATTCTGTCCTTTGCAACAGTTACACAATATGCTTTTGACATTATCGACGATTTCTCTGTCTAATAAGTCAAACGTTTCACTGTAAAGATTTTTTTTGTCTTTTGCAACTGTCACCCAATATGCTCGATTGTAAAATGTACTTCTTTGTCTATAGCAACAGTCACACAATAGGTTTCACAGGACCGAATACTTCTTTTGTCTTCTACAACGGTCACACAATATGCATGATTCGACTATTTTTCTGTCTATTACAACAGTCATGTAAGGGGGCATGACTGAATCGACTATTTCTCTGTCTAATACAACAGTCACAAAATAGGAATGATTGAGTCGACTATTTCTCTGTAGCAAAGTTTGAAACATGTTTACTAGGAGGTGTAGGAATAAATGTCGGTAACCTACCATCAGCTGACAGGGAAGTTTACAACAAGTGGCAGTAGTGTCCCATCAATCACAGAGACGCCAACATCAAAAACGTCTTAATAAAAACAATTATAACTATTTGTCTGAGTTAGCAAAATAGAAGCAAAAACATCGTTGCTGTGGTATGGGAAGTTTCCTGCAAGATGAATTCTGAAGCTCCTCAAAATAGTAAATAAGAGGCTGGTAACATATTTAAGAAAAGGGAGAGTGTGTGTATGTCTGATTTAGATTTTTAACGTAGTTTTAATAATTTTCCAGTCATATCGCTACGATGTATGCAGTGTGGCAGTTTCTTTTATGTCTAGCACTGGGACATCATATCTCACCCAGTCACATTATCCTGACACCAGGCCGAACAGTCCTAACGCTAACCTCTTAATACTGAGAACCAAGCGAGACAGCTGTTTTTGTTATGACTCGGTCGGGGTTCGAACCTGCAACCTTCATCTTCCAAGGCGGACGCTCTTAACCATTGAGGCCACCAGAGCGGCTTTAAGAAAAGAAACTAAGTAGATACAGCAATCAATATTATCAGCATAAACGATTCCCTGTTTATTTTATCGAAAAATTTGTTTCAACATCCAAATATAAGAAAAGAGAATCGCATTAGCAGATCTGATATCAGCCCAGTCATCTTCATAATCTGCCTACATAATGCTTTAGCTGTTTTGTTCATTTATTTCTATATCTTGGCAGTTTCTTGCCTTATTTATATAGCTGATTGTTTTTCAGACATTGGTATGTAACCAGTTATTTTTCAGACATTGGTATGTAACCAGTTATTCATGAACACCAGTTACTGAGGAATCGGGCTTTGTTGTAGGATCTGTTCGTAACTAGTCTTTAAGTTCAGAAGATTGTTGATATATTCAGCGACACTATCTATTCCATGACCTTGTTATATGGATAATTGTTTTATCAGCCATTGGCATGTCACCAGTAACTGATGAACAAAAATTATTGAGGAATCGAGCTTTGTGGTAGAATTTGTTCGCAACGATTATTTACATGCTGAAGATTATTGACATATTCAGCGATACTATCTATTTCATGACCTTGTTGCTAGGTAACAAAATGTACCTTCACCGCCAATATGATGATCTAATCTTGAGCATGTCTTGCAATTTTGAAAAGCTTTTACAAATTTTGTATCAGTTCGATTATCTCACATTACGAAAATAAATAACTCTTAACTTTGTTCAACTCACGTACATAGAGAAAAAAAAAACAACGAAGACTAACCATCCACATGACTTACAAAAAAGGGTTTCGTAGTGCAAACTTTTTTCACTTACGTGTATAATGTGTAAGTTGACTGTTTGTGGGTTGTTTTTTTTTCTTAACTTTCAGCGCAGCTTACTTTATTTTATATTAGTAGTATTTACTTTGCTTCTGTAACTGATTGATATGTATGTGAAATACTTGTGTGTTAGGATTGTTCTAAATATATCTTAAATATTTTCGTTGTTGGCCATTTAAATAAGTAGAGAGGTCATCCAGAGAATATTTCGTGCTTAAAGCCTTGTCTTGATATCATCAAAAAGCCTACAGGAAGGCGGACTATAACGTACCTTTTGTTTAATCCTCTTTCAATTTAGCAAAGCTTTTATATTCACTAACCATGATTCCGAAACAGTTACTTCAGAAATGAAATATTCTTTTGCTGTTTTAAATGTGAATATAATAGGTTCTGTCGAATCGTTACAGATTCATTCTGTCAGGTGTCCCAGATGTTTAATGAATAAATCGATTACAAATTGTGTAATTTATCCCTACTCATACATGCACCGCTGTGGCTATCATACCTAATATGTTCACATTATCATACTTTGTTGTCATTCAGCATCTCATTCTGTAATAATGAGGTATAACTTTTCGCTTTTTGAAATCATCATTTACCACTTGTATAGTCTTGAATGTTTTAATTCATTAGAACTACCTCTGAGTACATTTATATCCCGTCCAAACGAGTCAGCAAATATCGTCTGGTAATGACGTTGTTGCCATCATTTTAGACTCATTAAATATTTATATCACCACTCTGTAAACAATTGCATTTAATACAAATAATTAATGCAAACAATAATATCTCACTCTCTAGGCTCATTTGTTTTGGAAAATATATGCACATTAATTATACAAATTACACGTTGACTAGCATGATATCTGATAGCTACGATTACCTTCCAAAATTTGTTTTATGTTCCTTACGTAAGTGAATGCTAAATGTATGATGACGTTTGTGTGAAATTTGTTTTAAGTTGTCTTTTCTAATGTGTAGCAAGGCTGGAAATATGACACCAACTGAATTATTTATTGAAAATCATTTCAATGGATTCATAACAAAGCCCTGAGTTGGAGATTATTTTTCAAAAGTGTAATACCTGTTGACATATCTTTACAAATGTGTATTAACTGTTCACGTTTCTTTACATAAGTGCATTAACTGTTCACGTTTCTTTACAAAAGTCTATTAACAAAGCTATACTAACTGTTCCAGTTTCTTTATCAATTACATATATGTTCAAAATTGTATTAACTGTTCAGGTTTCTTTACAAACGATATGGATATCAGACCCATGGGAAATACATTAAAAAGATGCATATAATCATATGGGGAATATATCACTATCTAATACTCTATTCTATCGGCCATTAACCGCTAGATGCAAGATGTAACCTTATACGTTGTAGGAATTAGAAAATTTAAAAAAGGCAACAAAGATTGTATAATGAACATTAACCTATTTATAGCCTTGCAAAGAAGGCCTGAACGCTAATTAATCGATTCGCTCATATACATAAAAATTTCTTAAAGTGAAGGATGTGAGAAAAATATACTAGATAAGTATTGTTAGTTCTTAAACAGGAGTTAGGCCGCCTTCCTGGTTTCGGCAAAAACCCTTAGGATCTTTACATGAAACTTTAATAAATTGTCGTTTTTTCTTAAATCTGATGATATTTATAGTTACTGCCGTTCGAGTCGTAACAATCATAGATTAGGATAAGAAAAAAAAAAAAGGATCTTTACATGAAACTTTAATAAATTGTCGTTTTTTCTTAAATCTGATGATATTTATAGTTACTGCCGTTCGAGTCGTAACAATCATAGATTAGGATAAGAAAACAAAAACAAAAAAAAAAAAAAACACTTCCCAGAAAATATGCTTGAATAAGGCCAAGTCTTTCTAAAGATCGTACACATTATATTCGAGTAAAAAGAGCATGCCCCAACCTACCCCTCCGGCCCTAACACAATACTTCAAAGAAAAAATAATTCTGTATTAATGTTTTCAGATATGGCAAATGTTCCCGACAAAATAACATTGTCACGAAAGGGAAATAAATATGGCAATGAATACCACTCAAAGAAAGTACGATCGCCTGGTTCATGATATCCTCCGTGTAACTAATACTGACAGCATCAGATCGGGTAAAGCCAAAGAGAAGACCTACGTATACGGCATTCAAATAATCTGCTCATGAACTGTCAGGAATAAAATGGAAAATTAAGATATTGCCAGTACAAAAGAGGCGCCATAGTTAGCATAATCTTGTTTGGAATGCATTATTAAGTAAAAAAGAATTTTTAGGAAGCAAAACCAACAGGTGTAGTAAAATTCAAAACATAATTGATTTTCTTACAAGACAAAGAGAAAATGTAATAAGTACGTACAGTATTGTGACCTAAATAATAAACAATCCAAAACGTTCTGGTGACTCTCTACAGTTTCGTATTTTGCATAGGGTTAGTTTTACAAAGAAAAATAAATTCCCCGGTTTTCTTCATTGGTTATACCGACTATTTATTAGAGACCTTGTATATCTTACGTATTGTTAAAAATAATTTTTAATTCCCTTATTGACTTACAGTATATAATATAAAAGTATACAATATAATATGTCATGATTATAAGAGATATACAAATGACATTTCTAAAAGAATTGTATGAATAAGAAAGCAAAATTAGAAAACCGGCCAGAAATGCAGAACGTTAAAAGTCATAAATAGTTGGTCATATAACAGACTGAGATACAAACTTTGGAGCAAATATCAATAATATAAATTTTAATTTTAGGGAAACGGTTCCACAATGTGAAAGGTTAAAAGCACCATTGTATTATGAAAGGCGTAACATTAGGGACGATTTTGCAGTGAACAGAATGATTGTTTATCCATGATAAGTTTTGTAAGAAATTAACAGTAGCACTACTGCATAATATGAAAAAATATAAAATTCCAGAAAACTCAATGGAAGTAGTGTTCATGTAAGAACACAACTTTCTGCCTCATAACGTACATGTCAAACATTTGAACCGGCGTAAAAAATTTGAACCGGCATTGAAAATCAAAGTCAGACTTCTAGATTTAAAAAATGGTGACATCTTTTTTGCGTTCTGTAAATATCGCACAGGAAAAATGTTTACATATTCGAATAAATGCGGCTGTTACCGTAAAAGCGCATGATTACATGTAAACATTAAGATGGTCGAAGACGCATATGGAAGGAAAAGAAACGTTTTGTGGAAAATCTGCTTGTACATACATGATTTTTTTATCAAGAAGAGGAAAAAGAAGAAATAGAAGGCAGGATAAAAAGATTCAATGGAGCTAGACGCCTCAAACCTAAATGGAAAATGGCTTAATGTAAACTGGTATAAGAGAACGAGGGGCGTTTTCAAACCATTATACAATCGCTGGATTATCAGTGCTTTAGAATCTAGACGATATCATAATTTAATTGAGGAATGGATATGCATTCAATATAATGAAGAATGTTATCGTTGCTGGATTAATTATTAGCGTGGAGTTAAGGTGTAAATATTCTAGCACCCTTTTTACCTTTAATTGAATGCATGACTGCAATGCATGCTATCTGCATAACCAGAAGTTGTTTATTATGCCATTTATATTACTTAATTCAAAGAACTGTAACTGTTATGCCACTGTTCAGTTCGTTACTCAAAATTTCTTTACTGTGCTTTATGCGGGATGCAGATTAACAGGGTATAATGCTAGTAGTAATAGTAAATCAGGTTTCTATCTCAGAGACCTCCTCCTTCCCCATCCAAAACGCTTCTATGTTGACATTGTATCACCAGCCTTTTCTAGCTCAAAATAATGACTTTCACATGATAAGGCTTTCTAGCATATTTCTGACAGAATATGTTTTGTCGGGGTAAAGGGGTCTCTGAGATGGAAACAGCTCATTTACTATTATTACTAACATAGCCATATTTTATGACAATCTTTTTCATACCTGCTGACTCTCATTGGCAGAATATCTGTTAACATACTGTCAATAATACGAAACTCGCGTATTAAATAGTCCATATCAAATTTTACGCCTCGCAAATAAGATCGTATCTGATCAAGTAATTTTTATAAGTGATACTTGCTGTTTTACAAGCACTTTTTTGGTCTCAAGTCGAGGTTCAATTTTCTTACATGCTGTTGAAAGAGAAACACCAACACCAGATATTATTAACAAAAACGGATTTAATGATGCTTCACTTGAGATTATACCAGAGCTGGTCATTAGCAGTGGTAAATATGATACTCGAAGTATTCTATTGTAATACTTATAACATTGTTTTACACACCAGAGTTGTTTATGATAATATTTGTAATATTGCATTAGAGTGTCAACATCCTGTTTAGGAATTTTCTTTAAAATATGACTGAAATAGATTATCTGTTTTTTCATTATACAATATTTGCTTACAATTTTTATACAATGTTAAAAACTTTAGTACCAACAATCAAATCAAGAAAATCACGGAACTTACTATTGTTATGATCAGCTATAAAATCTCTGTACTTGTCATAAAAATCTGACCAAGTATCATTGTATCGTTTATCTGTCAATACCTCATTTTTCTTTAACCAACTGTAGGAGTCAAACGTGTTTTCTACCTCACGTTCATACAAGTCTGTTTTATTTACTAAATTACCGTATTCTCTTTCTGTTTCATCAATAAACCCTAGTACCAAGCTTATTTGATCCAACGTAAGATTGTTGAGAACAAGATCTTGTCTGATAATTGCATATGCGACCATTTAAATTTATTAGCATCTCGTTCAATTGTGAGAAGACCAATACCAAAGCTACTTTTAACATTAATTTTGCGTATGGTTTCGTGAGTATTTTCTCAATTTCATTGTAATAATTTCGTAATGACAATTGTCTAGAGAGCTGGAGCGATGGAAGTGGAACATCATCTTCTTCAAATATGTCGTGATAAGAATCAATCTTTTCTTTCAACTTTGTTTGTTTGACTTCTTTAAAAAACTTTTCTCGCTCATCACCATCGAGATTGTCGATTTCCTCGTTAAGATTTTTTTTATCATTTCTAGAGGTTTATTACCAATAATTGGATAGAATTCGGGTGTTTTAAGTATCATTGGTAAAATTGCATTCGAGTACACTCTGATTATTAACGTTATATCTACTGATATACTAGCGATTTTAATTAGTGTTTCCTTGTCGTGGTAGTACATACCGAGATATCTAAAAGTTTTTCGTTTTGAAAAACTATCGTATAGCTCTTTGTTTCTTTTTAATTTTGTTGTTTTAGATACCGCTAGTTCGTCGAGACTATCATGATTATCAATTATTCGTTTTTCTTCCAACTCTCTTTCACCAAAAGCTCGTTTTTTATTAGATCTGATTGAATTATTGTATCAATAATTTTCTGCTTATAATATCAAAGTTTCCTATTACTTTTATTAGTTGTGGTCCTCGCATATGCATAACGCGAATAATTTTTTTCAGCGTTTGATAATGTTGGATCATTCATGGAATTAATGCTAAGATTTTTCATAATTCGTATTTTATCTATTGCTTGTGATTTATTGGTATTATCTGTAAATGAGCTGGGTTTTAAAATTACGCTGGGGTTAAAAATATCATCATAAAAGTCTCTCGCAACGAGTATAATTGGTAGTCCTAACATTTATTATATAATATTAGATTAAATTTGATCGTCGAGCTTATATATTTGAAATGCTGTCAACCCTGGAAACAGATCTTCACCCGTGACAATATAAATTCGAAAATACAAGTACTTGTTAACAGTATTTTCAGTTGGAATTGTAAAGTATTGTGTTGTTAAAATATACGTGTTCTCTATGCCATCCAATGTTGTCCAGTTGATATCATCGTTTGATCCCTCCAATCGCCAATTATACATTCGCCCAACACTAGAGTTTAATCGACCGCGCAGATGAAATTGCCAAATAGCGACTGCAATGGGACATTTAATTTTAACCCAAAAATCTTTATTTTCTCCGTTAGTCGTCCATTTTTGTATATCAGAGAAAACGTAATGAGGATAATTTTCAGGATAGTATGTTGATACGCTTACCTCAAACCCAACTCGGTTATCAGTTGCCTTAAAAAGTGTGGGAATATACCCAACATTATTTTTGGTTTGTTTTATACCACTAGACAGACTATCAAATCAATGTTGCCATTTGTTATTGTTGTACTTACAGCCGACGAATCTCCTAATGTTGTTCCAGATCTTGTATAATAGCTCATTATGTGTTTATTGCCTGACAATTTTATATAAACTTAGTTTATAACAATGGCAAAGCTATCGTCGATATTAAATTTTGACACGGAACGGCTGGTGCAACATAAAAACAACAATGATCTGCCAGATTGTCATTATCTCGTTGTTGGGAGAACTGGATCGGGGAAAACAAATTTGCTGATGAATTTACTGCTAGGCGATAATTTTAACTACGACAGAGTTTATGTTTACACAATTAATCAACAGCAGGATAAATACGAATTATTGAGCGAATACAATAACAAGCTTCGTGATGATCTTAAGTCTGGTGAAGATTTTTTTTTATTATTAGACCACCAGAGGAACTACGCGACATGAAACCAAAAGGAATCAGAGAACGTTTTGATAGAAGGCTGGTGCAGGGATTTATTGGAGCAAAATATAAACTCGGACTCGAAGCGATGGAATCACTGTCATCAGAGCTACACAAACCTATAAAAAAAAGTTTACGCGACGTAAAGTTGTCGCAAATGCCGTTGACGATATCTGGGCGATAGATTTAGTTGATGTGTCACATCTTGCTCAGTTTAACGATAACAAAAATATCTTTTTAACGTTGTAGATGTTTTTAGCAAATACGCGTTTAGTGTACCCGTTTCAGGTAAAACAGGAATATCGATAACTGATGCACTAAAACAAATAATAACAAGTATGGAAAGAAATCTAAACAGAATCTGGACCGATCATGGAGCGGAGGTTTTAATAAAAAAATTTGAGCAGTTTTTGGAGCAAAATAACATCAAAAAATATGTTACTGGAAATGAAGATAAGAGCGTTATCGTCGATCGATTTAATCGTACACTAAACGAGCTGATACATAAACATTTGACAGCTAAAATACAAATAAATATATTGACAATCTAAAGCAGATTGTTGATAAATATAATAATAAAAAGCACAGATCAATAAAAATGTCACCAAATGATGCAATTAAAAATCCGATTCTTGCAAATGAAAACATGTATGCAGAGATAAATTTAAAGTTGGTGATAAAGTTAGATTCTCTGACGAAAAAAAAAAATTTGAAAAAGGATTTACTCCAAGCTGGAGTGAAGAAGTATTTGCTGTTGTTAAAGTTTTACTGACAATACCGTTTACCTATGCACAAAAAGATTTATTGGGTGAGTTTATAACTGGTCGTTTTTACGAGCAGGAACTGCAGAAAACTGAGCAAGATATATTTGTTATTGAAAAAGTTATCAGGAAAAAAGGCAATAAAAGTTTAGTTAAATGGAGAGGATACAGCGATATATTTAACAGCTGGGTTCCAACTAAATCTACATCGAAATAATATTGTTATAAATTTGCTGGTATTTTAGCAGTACAGATTTACATCTGACCGGTCTACACAACGACATTAAATGTAATTTTCTTGCATTATCGACTGGCATTAAATTAAATATTTTAACAAAAATAAAATCGTATTTTATGCTCCTTTGTTGGCCGGCAATTTTCAGATTAAGATAAGGTTTTATAAGTTGCCAAAATATTTGTTGCTTGGCAACAGTAAAATTAAATTTTATTATTTTTTGGCGATATGATACTTAACAGTATATCGTCCAGTTGTAGGTCTGCTGCAATTTTTTTATCAATCACGTCCACGATCTCGTCTTGTTCATCGTCACTGTTAAATGAAATGTGATCTTCTGTATAACCAACCGACTCGCTTGCGATTTTATTATATCGCGGTGTAAAATTATAGTCCGTGATTGTATCACGGGCGTAAATATCATCAAGTCGTTTCATTAAATTTAGATTATAATACATTTTTATCTAGTTTATAATAATAAATTAATAAAGAGATAAAGTATCATCAGAAAGTTAATATATTAAATTACCAAGAACTAACCGAGGCAGTGCGAAAATGTTTATCAGGACATTCTTGCTCTGTTGACGTTATTGTGATGCAAGGTGAATCCGATAAAATTCTTCTAACAGCAGCAGAAAAAAATAAACTTAATGACAGTACATTTATAACACTGAAATTTGATAAAGATGATGTTTTGATGTTTGCTCACAATTGTCTTACCAAAACCGAGTTAGAAAATATAATTAATCGTCGTATTTGACAATAAATCTGTCAAAGGTCGACATTCATGTTTCTGATTTGGTTCTGCCATCTGCTACATCTTTTATTGATTGTGAACGAATTTTAAAATGTTTTGCTGCAGCTGTTATTGATTTAAATCTATTTCTTCATTAGTTTCAAGATTTATTGAGATAATTGGTCTTTTGGGATTTTTAAAATTACAACTACCACCTACTCCACGTTTACTATTTTCTCTTGGCCTGACCAAATCTAAATTTTCCAGACGATTGTCGGTTTTAATGCTGTTGATGTGATCAAAAACCAAATAATTTGGAATAGCGCCGTTAAAAGTT
>JAECUM010095778.1:0-75758 GCA_016617855.1 Megalonaias nervosa | reverse complement strand
GGAGCCATCTATCAGAAAAAGTCTGATAGTGAAAACCCTATGTTCATATGACCGTCCATGCAGGAGGAGTAGCAATAACAAGATTTTCAAGACAGGCACAACTGCCCCCATAATGAACTTCAGATCGGTACCATTTTCATTAAGGACCAACAGGAAGCCAAAAGTATTTTACTAAACCCCATGCTAATAGCAATAAAGATTTCAAAGATTGTCGAGGTGGCGGACAAATTGGATGTCTGAGCAGTACCATTTTCGTTTAGGACTAACTAGACATCATAAGAAGCACTTCAGTGAGAATCCCCATGCTGACATGCTGATATGACCACCCATGTAGAAGGAGTACTAATAACAAGATTATCAAGATGACCGCTGTGGCAACCATGATGAACATCAGATAAGTACTATTATCATTAACGTACATCATCAGAAGGTTTTTAGTGAAAATCCCATGATGATATGCCCATCAATTCAGGAGGAGAAGCGATAACACGATTTTCAAAGGGGCCTAGGTAGCCGCCATATTCGACGTCAGATTGGCACCATGTTCATTTAGAGTCAGGTAGACATGATATGAAGCCTTTTAGCTAAAATCCCATTTGATACGATTATCCATTCAGGAGGAATAGCGATAACAACATTAACAGCAGTACCATTTTCATTTACGACCATCTAGACCATAGGTTGAATGTGTGTAAACATTTTCATAGCTATATTCGAAGTAGTTTATGAGAAGTCGCGATAACAAACTTGTGCCAACAGACGGACGGACAACAGACGAAACACCATCCCATCCACTCTCCTGGTTTATGACCAGTAGAGCTAAAAAGCCTACAGACAGTTAAATCAATTTATTTATTATCGTGTGCAGTGCGTGCTCAGCCATTTGACAGCGTCATCATCAGCAACATGCAGAGCCTGCAGTCCACCGGGGAACTTTGTCAGTGGATAGTTGTTCACAATGTGTGACATGGTTTGAAGAGCTCCATAGCAACAGGAAGAGTTAGTGGCCTGGCCCCATCGGACAAGGTTGATTGCACAACGACTCTGTCCTGTCCGAAAGCGGTTCAGTGTGGTCCACAGATGATGTGGAAGGCTGGAGCCAGGAGGGCAGACAGATGGCTCACTATGAGGGAGTAGTTTACAACATCTGTTGAAGACCACTCAACGCTCCATGCTGAAATAGCTGTCATATCCTCCGGCAACGGACCTAACCAGATTGGGCGTCTCGAAGTCAAGCGGACTGTTGGATGTGAGGTGATGTCCATGTACAGTGGAAGTTTCTCACTGGCATAGACCTTAGCCAACACTTTTGTGGTTGCTTCTTGGCGACGCAGATGTGGAGGAGGAATATTGCTGAGTACTGGCAGCCATGGTAAAGGAGCAGGACGTAGTGTTCCAGAGATTATGCGTGTTGTTGTGTTGGTCTGGATATCAATTAGCTTAGTATAGGATGATCGAGCCCAGACAGGAGCGCAATACTCGGCTGTCGAATAACTGAGTGCCAGTGCTGATGTCTTGAGTGTCTGAGCACTAGCGCCCCATGCTGAGCTAGCCAGTTTGCGGAGTAGGTTGTTTGGAGTGCTAAGTTTTGCTGCAGTTTTCTTTAGGTGGTTGTAGAATGTCAGTGATCTGTCCAGAGTCACACCAAGGTAAAGTTAAGTAAGTTAAATCAATGAATACTTCTTTCACCCAGACCACAAAACATCGATCAAAATATACTTTATTTAACATTACTCAAGCTCTTTAAAAATCTCTTTGGCTCCTCTCATTAGTAATTTTATTAAAGTATGCCGCTTGAGATGCCAAATAGATTCTACATAAAATCACCTTTAATGCCTTTTATTTAGTAGATATAAAAAGCTGTCACATGATATAAAAAAAAAAACTACAACGATAATTTTTCGTATCACAAATGACTAGTGCGCATTGAGGTAAGTAAAGTATATATATGTACATGTTCAATAAAATGTTATGGACAAGGCAACAGATGTTGAAGTGTGTGTGTGTGTGTGTGTGTGTGTGTGTGTGTGTGTGTGTGTGTGAAATCATACAGCAAAGGAAGTCAACATCTTCAGCAACGATATTATTCAGAAAAGCATACCTATCGCTAAAAAAAAATATCTGTCTCCGGTCGGCTGACCGTCCCTGTTTTTCGTTGCCGACCCTAGCACTTTTTCCCGCAGGGGTAAACAAACATTAAAAAAAATCAAGAAAAACAAAAATTTTAAAAAATCCCGAAATTGATTTATGCATCTGAGCTCCTTTAGCCCAGTACTTTAAGTGCTTAGGACATTATAGTCCGAGTTTCCTCTGACCCTTGTCACCCCATTTTTGATATTTGGACATTTATGTTTGGGTGTAGGGTCAAAGTCCACTGCCTATCGAAAAGTTGGAATTCGCCGACACCTTTTGGTATCGGCATAGGGTAGCCGCTTACTAGTCGGCCTCGCAAACTTGAACGACCTTGCATCGAGACATGCCTGCATGAAATCGATAGGAATATGATTTGTTTTCTTAAAAATCGCGAGCCTAGCATTCGTCATGTCTTTAATCCGCTAACAGACGAGACGAAAGCGCATCGTTGCTGAAATTTGACCTGGATTTCGCCATTTGCATTCTGAGTCACGTGAATATAAAATCTCGCAACCTACATGCAATGATATCTGGGGTCAAATAATCAAGTGATACCAACGATACATTTCCAAAGTTGCTGTACATAGAATTTAGAAATATTACATAGCAGTCACTTAATGTTTGTCAATAAATATAATGCACACTTAATTTTCAACATACTTGTTCTGGGAAAAACTACCAGAAACCTGTCCGTTTTGTTGGTATCACGTGATTTTACCGCATTGACATGTGCTCTCTGCTTAGTGAATTTGGTTTTCTTTAAGCTGCTGCAACATTTACAGACTTCCAGTCGTTCTTTTCAGAATAAGTATTTTGAGAAGTTTTTGTTCTTTCATACTTCTATAAAGATTATGTGACTTTCATTTTTATGTTCGATTTGTTTTCCAACAGCAACACTAGAAATGGTTTATTGTTGATATCACGTGACTATAGGACCTCTTATGTCATTGACATGTAGGTTGCGAGATTTGTGTAGTCATGTGACTCAATGCAAATAGCGAGATCCAGGTCAAATTTCAGCAACGATGTACTTTCGTCTCGTCTGTCAGCAGATTAAAGATATAACGAATGATATGCTAACAATTTCTGAGAAAATAAATCATACTCCTATCGATTTCATGCAGGTGTATCTCGATGAAAGATCGTTCAAGTTTGCGAGGCCGGCTAGTAAGCGGTTACCCTATGCCGACACCAAATTATGTAGTAACAACAATATTTTTAACATGTTCATTGTGCCAGCGATATCAGAGGTCAAATCTGCACCCGTTTAATTTACAACCTACTAAACATATCAGAAGTCTTACTATGAAAAGTCACTGCTGATACGATGGCCACTGTGGCAGGCACACTAAATGTCTAAATTACAACAGTTGCATTTGTAACCAATTAGACATTATAAGAAGCTGTTTAGTTAAAACACCACCCATTCAGGACGTTTAGTTATAAAATATTTTCAAGATGTTCGGTGACGGGCAAGATGATCGGCAACTAAGATCTCATAAGAAGTCTTCCGGTAAACACCCTATGGCAAAAGTACTTTTTATTCAGGAGAAGCGACAGAAAAGATTTTCAAGTTGGCCACTGTGGCAGCTATGTTGAACATCAGACTGACACCAACTGATTTACGATCAACCAGACATCATAGAATGTCTTTTGCTAAAACCACAAGGCACTATTACTTTTCGTTCAAGACGTGTAGTCCATAACAAGAGTTTCAAGATGGCCACTGTGGTGGCTTTATTGGTCACAGATCGGCACCATTTTCATCCAGGATCAACCAGACATCATATGAAGTCCTTTAACGAAAACTCCATTCATTCAGGAGTAGCGATAACAAGATTTTCAAGATGGCTGCTGTGGCGGACATCAGATCAGCACCGTTTTCATGTGTGACCAACTAGACATTTTACGAAGTCTTCTGGTGCAACCCAATGTCAATATGACTTTTCATTCAGGAAGAGTAGCGATAAAAGAAAGACATTCAAGACGGCTGTCGTGGCGGCCATATTGGGCATTAGAAAATCAAGTTTTATTAAGGATGTAACAATTTGGAATAAGAAATCTTTTATTGAAAAGTGTATGTTTATATGACCATCCATTCGGGATGATAGCGATAACAAGATTTTTTAGTTGGACATTGTGGCGACCATATTGGAGGTCCGATGGACGACACCTTCATTTAGGATCAACCAGACCATGGCATGATTGTATGTGTAAAGTTTCATGGCAATCCTCCATATTGTTTGGGAAGAGTAGCAATAACAAACGTGCTAACAGAGGGACGACGGGTGACAGACCATTCCATATTTATATTACACATCGAGCTAAACATCACTCTCGAGGTATAGTTGACACTAATTTAGTGTGTCAGCAATACAACATTCTTATGATAAAGAAATGACGGTCAAAGATCTGCTTCTGTCCATCAACACAGCATCTGCCTAAGTCACACCCATATTTAAGGACGATATTTTTCCTTATTTCATTCAATAAGCTTTGTCATTCAATAGCACATACACATGACTGTGAATATTGATCATTCGCATACTAGTAGACTACTAGACTACTTCCTTTAACAAATCATAAAGCAACAACTGCATATAATTATGGTGAAAATTGACTTATTTTTCAGCTGATGCAAGCTGAATAAGAAATCTGGAATCTACATTTAGAATTTTCAAATGTCGAAATAATTCCTTTTATCTATTCCTTTTCTTCGTTGTTTTCAATGCAACTATCTTAAGTTGTTATCCCTATAGAAGGGGCTACACATAATTGGAATTATACACTTTCAGTAATATCGAAAGTTGCCGTGACATACCAGGGTCCCCACAGGTTGACAGAGTTGAATTCCACCACCTTTTTTTGACCACATCGACTTTGTTCGGATCGTATATTTTCTGGCTGAATTGAACGTATACGGGTGGCTGTATTACTCTTAAAATGAACTGCGATTATTTGAATATGAAGCTGTTTCCAAATACTCGTAAAGCAAACTCGAACTACCTTTCATTCAAAACAAAACAATTCTCTCTGTGTGTAAAGCAAGTGGCTAGTGAATATTACTGATAGTTTCTAAAAACTGATCATATTCACAACGTATGAGATGTACGAGTCAAATACATCAGACGGTCAAATAAATAGTTTGTCTTAACAATGCTAATATGTATATATATATATATATATATATATATATATATATATATATATATATATATATATATATATATATAACTAAACTGTGGAACAGACATAATGCAAGTGTTCTTCCTGAAAAAAAAAATTCCCTGACTTCAAATTTAAATTTTCCAGACTTTTCCTTCGACTTCAGCGAAGGTCAGGTTTCCCTGAATTAATTTCAAATTCCCTCACTTTCCCCGACTTGCTCAAACTGTTGTGTTTTTTTTCCCCGACTTTTCTGACCGGTAGAATCAGTGCTTTGCTATTGGAGACGACTAAAATAAATTTACGTCAAATATTTCTAGACAAAATGTCCTTTGTCGGAGAACGACACTTATAAGGATTTCAAGTTCACAAACTCGGAGTATACAAGTGCCGTACATGACTGGGTGGAGCATTACATTCTTGAGTGTAACTGACATAACAACGCTACTGCACAAAGATGTAAACTTATACACACATAAGATCGATTGTAATTCCCGCCACATGATGATGCATTATGGATGCTATTATGGTGACAGGTCATTTCTTCGTTGCATTAATCATTCAAGAGTTTTGTGGGGAATAAACATCGTTAAAATGATTCACTCGAGTTATAGACCATACATACATTTGCGCTAAAATAGTTGAAACAGAAGTAACCCTATTCCAATAAAAAAACATAAAACACCAAAAACATTCTGTTATTCCAAAGGCTGAGCGAGTCCAGTACAGGACTAGATGATCGATGCAGTTATATCAGTAAATTATGGATTTGTAATCGTTTGCGAAAGTTGCTGAAAACTCCTTTATGAAGCATGATGTCAAAATATGCGTATCAGTAAATTTAAAATAGGTGGTGGACCTACTGGAAACCTAACCATCCTAGTTTGCATACAATGAACCTTTGAATGTCACCATCGGAACTGGATTCAGATCCTAAAACTATTACGATATTAAAATTTTTCACATACTTTATTACTCAGACGTCAAAGACAATGCACGAGTCTCCATCACTGTTCCTCTATGGTAGGATACGACATAAAATGTTCAATCACATTAAAGTTTCACAGTTTGCTCAGTTAAACCAAATTAGTGTGCTTAATTTCAACAGTGTATAGCAGGTAGGTGAGAGTTCAGAGCCGAACGGAATCCCCAGCCATCACTCGTCAAGTGGATACAGCGTTTGTTTGTTGTTCATTTTGTTTCCTACCTAACAGGTTATGCGAATGCGAATGAAACAGTACTGTATATATCTCTTATTTCCAAAAATATTCCAGTGAATATTGCATGTCAATCTCGCGTACTAGAGATGAAGCTGTTGTAGTACTTAATTCAGCGTAAACCTGTCATGCTAATGGTGGTAAAATGCCTACCTAAAGAATCGATTACCTTACTTATGCACCGATAATCAATTTTATCACACATACCAACCGATTAAACGATTATTAGATTAATCGCTCCAGCCCAAGAAAGTTCTCATACTGGGTACTCGTGTTGCTTTCTATACAATGACATCCAGTACAAATCATCCTGAGACAAGGACTTCTAACCTATCACTTCAAAATTCCTACTTGACCTTATGACTGACTCTTAACATTAGGCTTGATTTGCACACGTTATCTTCGCTGAAGAAAAAATTGAGGCAAAGGAAAACGACAAATGACTTTTGCCAGCAACAAGCCCAAGAACATCGTATCATTCTTTTCATTTACGCGCATAAACATCATTCAAAACATGAGAGCTGTATATCCCTTACGAAAAATAGGTATACACTTGAAAGACTTCTGTCGAAAGAATTATTAAAATCACACACAAGCACAGTCTGCCGGCCATGAATCTCTTTTCACAATGACAGTTCTGCCACAAAAGTTCCTCAATGAAGCCATCTGAGCGCAAGATGTAAATCCGTTTTCAAATTTGACTTTTATTTTTAGCTTCTGCAATAAAGCATAATTATGTTTGGACTTTGGGTGCTTGAAACCTTCCCAGTTTCCACCTTCAGCTGTCGTTTGGTGAACAGCCAACAACGAATCTGTAGTATCCACGATGTCAATATTGAGCTTACAGCGCGTGTGTGCTATCAACCAGTTATCATAAGCCAGACGACCTACAACCACATCGATTATCCCACTCCACGGGAATACTTTATTTGTGAAGAACAAATCCTCAGCGTTTGTGGCGAAGAGCTCGCCTCTAGATCTAGCAGCGGCACGCAAATTATCGAAAGATGCAGCTACTTCCTCTGTTATGTTCGGAACATTAGTCCGTCTTCCTGTCACCAACACTGGGGCAGAATCATTGTAATACGTTACCACCGCTTCAAGAGTGGAAACAAGGTCCTCGGTGAAAAGAATATCCGAATTAGCATAACCGTATAAAACGCTTCCACTGTACTTTTCTATGACTGTTTTAAACATGGTCTTCAGAACCGGAGCTCCACTCCCTTCGTGCATAACTGGAAGTGTATGCCAGCCATATTCGTTTGCCAGCGCCACTTCTTTGCTGTCATTCGTGAATAAAATGGGTTGTACCTTTGGTTTCAAGCTCGCCCAATTTCTAAGCGTATTTTTGTGAATATCTGCCTTAACAGTATCGTTCGTAGAAGCCCATGTTGAGAACAATGCAACTATTGGATAAGTAATAAACACTTTTGGCGTCCTTCTTTCTTTTTCGCATTCCTGGATAATATTTTTGATTGCTGAATCCAAATTTTCTTTAATCCTCACGTCAATTGACGGCTTCCTGCAAATATCTGGCAAACTGTCTTCTAAGTTACTTCTGCCATTTTTCTGAATGTAGTCTACAACACTATGGTAAACGTCGTCCGCAGAGCAGACTGGAACGTCATTTCTCCTGTGCATTAACACTCCAAAAAACAAAATATCCAACACTGTAAGCACGGACAGAATGGCAATACCTTTGAAAATAAGACTAGAACGAGACATAATACTACTGGATATATTCTTTTCTTAATCAATATTTCGTCATCCAAAACAGCCTTTGGCCTAACTTTGCCATTATCAAGAGCATAACATGAAATGCATATCACGTGGAGGCTACACGAATCACATAATTACCATATATGGGATATTTGTTCAGTGGAAGAATTGTATTTCAAAGATCATATGTCTGGAGTAAGGGTTCTCAAATGCTGTTTTGCAGAATAAACAGCTGTTGATTAATATGTACAGACGGAATAAAAGTGTCCCTTCGTCTCGACAGCCAGTTCTTTTTAAACGTTTTCTTCAGCCCAGCTTAATTGCCTGAAACAATAGAAATATATATTGACGCAAGATCCAAACATATTTCAATGTAAACTATAGGGGTTTCTTTTTAAAAAGTTATTTTCTAACTAGTTATTACCCACCCTAGGGCGGGAGCGATAAAAGAAAAGTTTCAAGATGAAAATAAAAAGGTATTAAAAAAATAAAATTTAAAAAAGCTGCGATGAACGAGTTAAAAAGAAAGTTTGAACATAAAAATACCAAAAAAAACACTATTTAAAAAAATTGGGATGCAGTCGCGAGTTCGAACCCGTAACCTCTTGTTTGGCAGCCATGACACACAGACAAATGTGGGGCTTATATTTATATATAAGACTTATATGTAAGATCTTCCATACCTAAAAAACGCATATTCTTTTTCATTAAAAATTTTAAAGCATCGTTTAAGAATAACTGTATTAAAGTAAATGACCCCAACAAAAGCTGGCTCAGGTATGGACTCGAGTCACGATTACTTTCGGTTCTGTACCTACTAATGTAGTCCATTTGTAGAACATTTTCTTTCCCTATTTCATTCTGGTGGTGATACAAGAGTTACATTTAGGCATTCTTGGTGTTGATTTAAAGGTAATTGGTTATTCTTTAGAATTTGAATATTTTGGTGTGGTTGTCTTTTTGTATTTCGGTGACAGTGTACAGTGAGAAATGAGGTATTGATGCTGATCCGGAAGTGAAATCTGTGACCCACTGCACGGTGCTTTGTCTTCAAAACGGCCTCTCAAAAATCAAATGCTGGATAACCTGTGATAAGAACTTCACCGTTGAGTTCATCTTTGAAGATATTGTTAAATTAACATATGAATTATTAGCATTTGCAAACAGTGGAGAGTTCAGTACTAAGAAACAAATGTAGAGACCATATTGGAAAAAATAGTTGTGATCTGAATCCTGCATGTGGGATACCCATAAAAGTTTAAAATGTTATCCCAAGTTTATTTTTAAAGCTTGACACATGCAATTTTGATATGTTGTGTATACTGCCTTCAAAAATTGAATTATTCAATTAAAAATGAACAAAATTTAAACTAAAGAGATATAAGAGAATTATATTTAAAAAATTAATTAATTTATGCAAAAAATGCACACGTATGGAGTCCGTTTAGTTGATACTCGTTAGTATCAGCATAAGTATTCCTACACCTTATACAAATGGTGGATATTTGCGAAATTCTGTTAGAGAAAATATCTTTCAAAGCCCGAATGAGGCCTTTATTTGAATATGAAGACGTCTTTTTAGTTGTGCCTTTAGGTCATTTGTACTAGTTAAGATCGGTCCATGCAATTAATTTCGGTGTTTATGATGGAGTGACTATAAGAGTAACACATATATGCTCGTATGACTTTCAGTGCTTGTTGATAAACATAGTAATACGGTACTGAATGAGAGGATGAAGATGAAAATTATAACTGAGACTACTCAAGTTGTCCACAAAGCCATTTTAGACCGTCGGAGAATGAAAAATGTCAAAATAAATATAGGTCAAATGGGTAAAAGTCTACATACCTGTGTATGTATGAAAACAGCAAAATGATGCAAAAGTTTAACACAAACTGCATTCCTTATTTTTGTTCAGTTTGGTTAAGACACTGATTGACAAATTGCGGCAATGTGACGCAAGCTGACATCCCATTGTAATGAACCATTTTATTTCATGCATTATTAATTACTAATAATAATCGGTAACTGTCACTCTAAACATTACACCACAGATGTTCACAGATTATTTGAATTAACGATGTACAAATATGATCGTAACATGGTTACCTATCCCACATGAGCAAATATCCATTTAGTTTCGAATGTTTGGAATCGGAAATTCACTATCAGTACACCATAGGATCTCACTGAACCTACAGTTGATCTGTAACGCACATATCTGGCTGTAGTTACCTAAACTATCCCAAAATGTTATTTCTTTTCGATCATGAATATGATTATGTATGGTAATATATTCTAATTTAGCACTTTGACAGAATGCGGTATTATAGCATGCCATCAGCTGATATCACATTCCGTGAACCATTCAACTTCATTGTTAACCGACACTATTAAAAATACACTAGAAATTTTCAAATAGATCATTTGAATTATGTTTGCACTATTAATCTTGATAAGTACATGGTACATGTCCCATCTTGATAAGTACATGGTACGTGTCCCATCTTGATAAGTACATGGTACATGTCCCATCTTGATAAGTACATAGTACATGTCCCATCTTAATAAGTACATGGTACATGTCCCATCTTGATAGGTACATGGTACATGTCCCATCTTGATAAGTACATGGTACATGTCCCATCTTGATAAGTACATGGTACATGTCCCATCTTGATAAGTACATGGTACATGTCCCACATATGCAAATATCTATCCTGTTTTTGCAAATTTTGTGAATCACATTTCACATTTAGTTGATGATATATAACCTATAGGTACATATAGTTGATATGTGAGGCACATATATCTTTGTATCCACTTGCAATGTCCAACATTGATATTTCCATCTTGAATAATCTCTTTATGGTAATATCTTTTAATTTTGTACATTGACACCAAATTTCCCTGTATAGTGATAGGTACTAATTTGTTGCACCAATGATCAAACCTCCCCATATTGCCTTAAACCTTATGAAAGCTAGTGTTCCTTATTAGTTATTTAGCTTCTAAATCTATGAATACAATCTGATAAGCATACTACTTGAAATCTCATAAATTGCTGGGCTGAATATTCACTTTAATATATGCCCATTGCTTCACATTTCTGAGGGTCGCTATGTCAAGTCTAATGAGCTTTTTTTTCCCATGTGCTTGCACCCTTAATGTCATTTTAAAATCTCGACATCTAGCAAATTTTAACTTTACTTACCTACATCGTACTGATCTATAGATTAAGTGAAACATGCTATATCTTTTCAGGTCTAGCCTGGTATCTGGAACAGGGTGGAAGAGCAGGATTAGTTTAGAAGCTTTCCAGTAGTCAGCTGCTAATAACAAGATTTCATTAAGACACATCTAATGTACCTGCCGTAAGTGACCAGGATTAGTTCATGAAACCAAACTGATATATAGCATCTCAGAAATATGGCTTCGGTCATCACGAGAGATATCAGCATCACAGTTCAGTGAGGTAAAGCCTCGCTGCAGTTGTATTTCCCTGTCACACTGACGCTTTTTGCAGTTAATGACACTGAAACGCAATGCATTCTTTTGCATAAAATATTGTACCGGTCCCATCGAATTGGGAAATTTGGGTGCATTATTAGTGTGTGTGTGTGTGTGTGTGTGTGTGTGTGTGTGTGTGTGATATTTGGATTTTTAACGTAACTTTAACAATTTTTCAGTCATATCGCTACGATGTCTGCAGTGTGGCAGTTGATAGTGATGTCTAGCACTGGGGCATCATGCCGCAGACATGTAGCATAATGTCCCACCCAGTCGCATTATCCTGACACCAGGCCGACCAGTCCTAACACTAACTGCTTAATGCTGAGTGCCTAGCGCGGCAGCTGTTAGTAACATTTTTATGTCTTCGGTATGAAAGACAGATAAAGAAAGCTACGTTCAAAATTGAAAGGTTATAGTCTAAACTACAAAATTTGTTCCACTCAAGCTCGAATCATACTGATGAATCGTGTCCAAATATTGATCGATTTACCATGTGAAAAATGTTTTACATTTTCTGAACTTGACGCCAACAAATTACAAACAGACGATAGCGAAATATACGTGAAACAAGATTCTGGTCATACGACACGTTTAACTTATCCCCTATACAGTTTTGTATTACCTCAAATGTCCTGTGCAACTTACGAGTGTTCTAGTTTTAGCACTACACAAAAGTAAAATTAAACGTTGTTTGACCTTCGCGTCCTGGATATGAATAATTCACTAGATGGCAGGCAGTTTTCATTAATGTATTCAAATGCTTATTATGGGCCCGTGCAACTCGCAATTAAATAGAGAAGGCTTTCTATGTCGTGCTATTTATTTTCTGAAATTATCATTTCGCTACTGCTGAAGGAACATTTTGTGAAAAAACAAAACAGCCAACTCGGTATATATATATATATATATATATCACTTTGTAATTAACGAACACGTTGTTCACCAAACCTTACAAAGGTCGTTGCCTCTGAGGGCGGTAACGAGGGTCAATTGAGTGAGTATATCACCCTTTGCAGCTGTGGTATAAGGAAACTCAATAATTAAGCATAAATATATGTCGGGGGGGGTGGCTTCAAGGTGGGTGGGGAGCATAGGTGGAGAACTAATAATATGACTTGCGGGAAAACCAACCAAAGCTTCTCAAACATTAGTATACGACCTGGTCTCAACAGGACAAGGAACATTTCAACCTGCGACACGGATGAGAAAAACACTCCTGAGTCAGGGAAAGTGGCCAAGAATTTTCATTGTTGACTGCAATTTTAAACCCAAAAACCAACCAAACTACGACATTTTGTGACAGCCAATGTACTTGAAGGCTTGGCTGGTGAGCCTAGAAACTTAAGTATAAAAAACAAACTATCTCGAGCCAACTACTTGTAACGTGAAGTTGCAAAGCGCACTCTGACGATGTGCTTCGCTCAAACTGGTTTCTGGAGGTACTTCCACACAAATCTTTCGGTTAGTCATGATCGATCTAGCGATCTGGATGGCTGCAGTGAAGCTGAGATTTTTGTAGATCTCAGCTCTTTGAACGCCTTGCAAGTAAAAACGAATGAATATTTGCCATAATGGCAAGTTGGTTCCCACACACACATGTACATACTGACGTTCAACTGCGCTACTTTGCCCACATTGATCGAAGCCGGGTTTTTAAAAAGCTCTGCCGACCATTTCATATATAATCATTTACAGTGTTTCAACTGCCAGAAATATGGCCACCGAATAGAGGACTGCACGAGAATACCAGTCCATCCCAGATGCAGGCAGCTAGATCACGATGGATCGTCCTGCTCTGAGAAAATCTACTGTGCGGATTGTCAGGCAAACCATTTCTCTTGCTCAAGACATTTTTCAAAGTGGAAACCAAAGGAGATCCAACGCGTGAACCAGGGGAAAGGCATCCGCTTTTCAAAGGCAAGAAAATGTGTGGAAACCACAGATCCGCTTAAACTCGCTGGAAAATCATACGCCAGGCAACTAAAGTAGACAACAAACCTTCCAAATATGCTGTCTATACGCATAGACATTCCTTGGACAACGGTCGAACCAAATTCACAGTCTTGACGCTGTCAAAACATGTACTAGCGGCTACCATGAAAAAGATAAAATAAAAACAGCGAAGTAGAAAATCGAATAATCAGTGTCACATTGTAGCAATTAGGAAACGAAACACTACCAGTTAGGACAGTTAATGCTACAAACGAAACACCTACAATTAGGACATCTAGTGCTACAAAAGACACACCAGCAATTAGGAAATCTAATGCTACAACCGACACACCACCAATTAGGACATCTAATGCTACAAACGAAACACCACCAATTAGGACATCTAACGCTATAAATGAAACACCTCCAAATCATGCCCAATAAAAGATCAGCAAACTAAAAGCACCAGTTCATGCAGAAGCAGTGTACCACAGAAAAGAATCTACTCTACGTCCCAAAGGATCTGCCGATGCTATCAAGCTCTTTAACAAAATCGGTAGTCAAAAGAGTATCAATACTAGTGAGCCCCCAGATATCGCACTGGAAAAGCTTCTTGAAATTTCGTACGTCCACCACACTTATAAACATGGACACTATAATACACTGGAATTGCCACTGAATAAAGGAAAATATTTATGAAATTAGTCTTCTACATAAACAACATGATTCAATGGCATTGTGCCCTCAGGATACCTTTTTGGAACAAAACGATAATCAATCTTAAGAAATTAACCACGTAAAACAGCTCGTCTCGAAAGTGGACAAGGATGCTTGAGGAGTGTCGATCATCATAAATAATAAAACTCATCAAAACATAAAACTATTTCACTTTGTTAAATATATCTCTCTCCAAGCACTTCAAATCAATCAACCATAGTATATAACTGAACAGCTGCCAGTGCCTTTTGTCTTACTGGGCGACTTTAAATGACACCTTATAGTACGATATACTTTGAACTGTAAAAATGTAAATGAGAGAGCGAAGAAGATAGAATAAGTTGTTTCAAAGCAAGATAATAGCCTTTTTAATTATAAAACACACAACTACATCGCACCTACAACGTACCACAGGGTCCTAATCATCCATGTATATCTGAATATCTGCAATAAATCGCTTTTACTTTACTTCTCTTGAGATGCTGTTGTTCACCTATGTCGAAGTGACCAATAACTTCAAGAATATTCCCAAAATTCAAGGTCTCGGGCAAAGATTGCAACTGAACGAGGCAGATTTTGGAAATATGTCAATCCCTCGGCGAAATAAAACTACGGCAATCGTTTTGAAAACGAAAGGGATTCATTACTCCTATTTGCAAAGATACTCCAGGATGTAGCTGGAGATACAATACCAAATACTTCGGCGATTCCTAAACGTGTCAACAGTTTGACGACACAAGACACCGTCACAGAACGGGGAAGATATCCTGGAACATTTTCAACGCCAATCTAACAACTCAAAATCGGAATTGGAAAGGATAAAAGAAGTTGTATCAGGCATTTAAAGAAATCTGCAGAATCTTGACACTGACAACCCATACATATCCCTGGAATTACAGAAACAAGATGTTCTCATACAATCTGGGAAAAAATTCTGTACTGTTAGCTGCTAATTACAAGGGCATGAAGGGCAATGAAAGGCAGACTAAGCAGCCAAAGCTGCCATGCAGTCACCTGTTGTTGGACTTCAAATACTGTGAAAATCATTGTGTTCGTCATACTTGGCAAAATACTTGGAATGAAAACTCCACAAATAAAATTGAGAAAATCAAACCCACTATTGGAGATTCTCATCCCTCATATGGAACAAACCGAAGACAAGGTCGTATTGTACCGGTCGAGAAGCAGACTCGATTCGTGCATACGTCCTGAAGGGTGAACCTTGACTTGATTGTGTACCCTGAGAGTGGAAACATTCTTCTCCAGTGTGTCCATTTCCACCTGTGTGACATACGTATTTTGACATGAACGCCTTGAAGAAACTGTTTCAGTGAGTGCCACCCGGGAAAATTTTGAACTTTTTAAGAGAATGCGATTTGTACAACAAATTTTATTAATGTTTTAAGGTTTTTACCTGCGATAATTTTTATGTTATTTTATAGTCATCTTACACTATTTTAACATAACCTATGTTTTACAATTTATCTCGTTGTTCTTAAAACATTTTTGGATGGGTGCAACTCCCTAAGACTTTGTGCAATAAATGATTTACTTTTTTGTTTTCTTAACCTTTCTGTTGGCACTACATGACTAATTTACTGCCGAGTTACTGTAAAACACTGCCACAAATGTACACGTCGTTTCTCCCGCGCCTAATAATTTATCAAGTTGTTAAGAAACTTAAATAAAATTTGTACTTTAGAAAAGAACCAACGAGGATGTAAGAAAAATATTGCGTAAAACGGCTTGGATACAATTCTTAAGGTCTACGCTATAAATGAACCAACAGCAAATTCTGTTAAAAGATAGGTCTCGCCTGCTCGGCCTGCACAGCACACAATCCAAAAACTTTACATAGCCAGTTTAGAAAGAAAATTGGGCCGTTAAAGGACTCGATTCTTTATGGGTGTTAACAAGCGATAAATGCGAAGACTCACATGAAACTGAATGACCACACATTGCAACTGTGTCTAGGAAACTAAGGTACTGAACAACAGATATCACAAAGGTAGACGTTTCCGACATGAGAGATCAGAAAGGGTTGGGGGGTCTCAGAAAGGTGAACAACAAAGGCTGGTTTATTAATGCTCTGTGCTTCGATAACAAAATTTCGTATCGATGTGTGCAACAACTTTAAATCGCAATGACTTTTTCACACCGATAAATGATAGAGAAATGGATGTACATTCAAAATTATGGATGAAGTTATCTTTACTAAAAATGAACGTAAATAATGGCGATGCCCAGTATTACAATCTTTTTTAAAGGAGAGCTAGTGTATACGAAAGAGATATAATTCAAAGGGAATTGTAGTCCTTGTAAAACACAACTTTCTGACCCATAAAGTGCTGTCAAACATTTAGATTTACATAGATAATCGAAGTCAGATTTGAAAAGCATCGACGTAATTCTTGGGTTCTATAAACAGCGCACTGGAGTAAGGTGATAACATATTCGAACAACTGCGGTTGTTACCGTAACTGATAACGATTCCATGTAAACATGTGAATGACGAAGACCTACATCCCAAACGAAGAAAAATCTTTTGTGGAAGAAAAAACGTCTGTAGTGATGGGATAAAATCAAGGAGACGGAGATAAAACAAATAGCAGAAAGCACAGAAGATACAACGGAGCTAAACGCTTCTAACCAATGGAAAATGACCCGGGCCGGTTTAAACCAATATGGCGAACTTGGCGGCTACATAGGACTCTAAAGGTCAAGGTAGTTGTAGGGAAAATGGCACGAGAAAGGCATATAATGTGATAAGTGGCACTCTTATTACTTCGAGCAAGGAGGCTGCATCACCTACGACTGTTTTGATGCCATGTTCTAAATTTAAATTGTAGACTTTGAGAAGGTTATTTTACATACTTTTACCTTCAACCCATGTGACAGTGATGAGCATGTGCATTTTAGCCACCACTGTAATGTAATTTTCATCGATTTGCTTTGCATTCAGCTATAGTGGCATGGGGTTATGTTACATTCTGGTTGAAAGAACGCATAAACACAATGTAAGGGTCCTAAAACTTTAGATAAAATCAAAGCTAAAATCTACACAAAAACCAAAACCAGTGTTGCTTACAATACGAAGCCCAACAACATAACTACTCTGTTCTTGTTTTAGTAAGGATTAGAGATAATAAGGGATTTTATTTAATTTAACATTTGTGCCTTATCCAAGGGCATGAACTGGTCCAGGCTCAGTTAGCCATTGGAAGATAAACAACATAACCATACCAATTGACGGTCTCTGGTATCTAATATCCAGAATGCTGGGATTATTGTTCTAGACAACTGTCACTACTAACAGCTAGAATATGATTTGCAGGAAAGTAAAATCATACCGACAACAGACTAATAATGCATAAAACGGAAGAGCATGCAGACATGCTGCTTCTCTGAAGATTTCTTTTTGAAAATAACTATCCATAAATTCAATATGACACATACATTATTAATTTATCGTCTGTCCTGCATGAACAGGAGAGAAACATTACAAGAGTTTTATATTTTCTGTAACAGCTGTATCTATGGTGAACTAGAAACAGTATGCTAAGAGACCAACCATTTATTTTGGCCGAAGGGGGGGGGGCAACCTGGGTTATCTTTCAAAACCCATCGTAATTAATTCTTTGCAACTAATATAATGGGTATAATATATTTTTTGTCCACCAATCACAGCGACAATTGTCAAGCTATTTGAGGGCTGGACATAGAAATATTACAGCCCCCACCCCACTTCTGAAAATTTAAATGGGCAGGACCTGAGTTTAATGCAACAAGGAGAAAAATCTCTGAGCCCAGTTTAACATGCAAATAAGTACATTCTTTATATTTTTTTTAATTCTTACTCTTATTTCAATGTTAGTCTAAAAGGTCATACATGAACCTTTTAAAGTATGTTTCATGTTGCAAACTCCTCAGCTTTGTTGGGGCGGGTTGTATGGTTTTGGTTATCGTTATCTAGAGGGTGATCGCCGACGGTGTAATTTGCCCGGAACGAGTAAATATCAATATAAAGTGTGAAACTTATAGATGGAATAGATAAAGATCTGAGCAGATATATAAAACAGAATGACACGAGCCCCGTACATGTAAAAAACAATAAAATTTAATCAAAATTAATAAACAATGAAATTCATAAACAATTGTGATAATGCATTACATTTGAAAGATACACTTCTTTTTTAATTAAATTATTCAACGAATTTCAAACACAAATATGCTTATACAAATAGCCGATCTGTTAAACGATAGAATTAATTTATCATCGAACCGAGTGAATGATCGAAATCACCGCTTTGTACAGATTCATAACCTGATGGTTCTGGTTCAGTCCAAATTCACTGCGACTGTTCTTTTGACTTCCTTGTGCCTGTAAGTATGGGTCCTTTCCACTTTTCCCTTTTTCCAAATTCTCAGGTGTTTCACTGCCTTCGGCCCTCCAACTTTGTGTGGTCACTTTGGCTTTGCAAGT
Source organism: Megalonaias nervosa (assembly GCA_016617855.1). Lineage (NCBI taxonomy): Eukaryota > Metazoa > Mollusca > Bivalvia > Unionida > Unionidae > Megalonaias > Megalonaias nervosa. The sequence continues at coordinate 56,878 of JAECUM010095778.1, read as the reverse complement.
ACGTGATATGTCACGTGGTGCTATCTCACCTTCCAAATGTAAACAAAACAGCAACCTAAGTATTCTGTTGGGTACCCTACTGGGAAGAGATCATTACTTTCTCCTCTCGTTAATGTCAGATAAGTTCTATCGGAATTCAAACAGATACCAACGGCCATCTGGTCTAACTAAACATACTCCCTAATGGCTATTTCAACACTAGCTTACAGGTAACAACACCCCGAGACATCAGTTCCGGTCCCGACTTAATTACACAAATGAATGAATGAAATTCCTTACATGACTCAACTACGGCATTTAGAGCGAATACACACATTCAAGTCTCTAGCATATATGAAACCTCAATACATGGTTTAACAACATTAATTTCACATGGGTTAACAACGTTAATTTCAGTCAATATACACTCAAGTCTTTATCATATGTGACCTTATCTAAATCGGAGAATTTACACGGATTCTCGAAACTCACATCACTAAAGTAAGGTATGAAATTCTAGATACATTTTTACCTATAACAAACGAGACTATACGTTTAAACAATTCATCAAACGTATATAAAGAATATCATAGTATGGATTCATATAGATGAACTCGCACAGTTGTATTCATATCAAGAAAATTGATCTACCAATCTAACCAAATAAATCATGCAAATATAAGCAAATAAATCAAACAAATCATCATATGGATATCCAGAAATTACGTGAGACTGACGCAAAATACCTTGTGTCTTCAAGCATTTACCGCTAGAATTGAGTTCGTAGATTTTTCCAGACATCCGATCCCTTGGATCCTAATTACTATTGAATTTCTTCTAAATTCGACCCAGAGTCCTCTACCTTTGTTTTCTCTTACAGAAAATGGTGTCGACTGATTAAAAGTGTTGCGATATGCACATTTAAACCGAGAGTTTTCATGTGGAATCACACCCCCTTATTCAGCGTAACCAATTCGAATTAAATATTTAAGGCGCTAAAAAAAGTAGTCCGCCTGACAACCTCAGATTACCAAATACTGATTCCTGGAAAATTTCAAACTGACAACTCTCCATACAGATCGGAAGTTAACCCCTATCCTTTTCAGTTAAGTAAACGAAGGCTTAATTAAGAACCACTGCTTCCATGACAGTGATATCTGCCAATCAGTGCATTACGTCGATTTAAACACGCGCCAGTCCCCATAAATTTAATTAATCGTTCACCTGTCCAACTCAATGTGTTCTTCATAGATCGACAGAAATTTGCACCCTTACAAATACACTGTACAAAAAATGCTCACGTTTTGGAGAATTTATTTCTTGCGGGCAATAAAAAAGTTGTTTGCACTTGCTATGAGCAAAAACCGGGAAAAGGATTATATTTTATTTGCTAATTTGTTGTTTTTTTTCTGATGCTTGGATCTTCACAAAACTATTATATTTATGAACCTGAGATGAAATTTTAAATTTGGTCTGTTCTCCCTAATATATGTGCCTTGGAAGAATGGATAAGGTCAATTCCATAATTTAAGTGACTTAATCACTCAGCACAGAGAGAGAGAGAGAGAGAGAGAGAGAGAGAGAGAGAGAGAGAGAGAGAGAGAGAGAGAGAGAGAGAGAAAGAGAGAGAGAGAGAGGGGTGATAACGTGAACATTCAATGGGAAATGCTTTGAGATGACCCCACGATTCCCATTACAAAAGAAATCACTTGCTTTATCCACTGCTCCAAAACTGCGTATAAAACCAAGGTCGGGATATATTACTGTGTATACAATTATTTAATCCCATGGGCGACAGCAGAAGAAGAAAATATTTTATCATCAGATAAAGTAATGTTAAAGTTTATAAATATCCACTCACGCCGTTATTAGATTAACATTTTAAGTTGTCATGTGACGATATTACACGTCGACAAGCTCTACTTTTAGACTAGGAAAACCCTAATTACGTTGAAGTTTGAACCGTCTTTAAGCGCGATTTTCAGCCTCCTTAGATCGAGCACAAGCTTAAATTTCAACATTTTTCGACACTTTCAAACAGAAGAATAAACGAAAGCAAAGTAAATGTTTTAAAAATTTATGCTGTAGTGTTCTACACGATTCACGTTGGAAAAGATAATCCCCCATATGTGTTGACTGAACTGCCTGACACTTGACATTGCCGCGAGCAATCAGTTCACAACAAAGAAGACATTATGCATCACCGTCTGGTTTGTTTTTTTGGGGGGGGGGGGGTTTTTTTTTTTTTTTAATAGGCGGCAACCTAATACATAATGCGAAGCGTTGGCAACACGTGTGCTGCCGCTTCTTATCGAAAACAAAAAGATTGAAATAGGGCGAGTGACGAATTCACCACTGTGATATAAATAACATTTATTTAATTTACAGACAACATATTTTGTGCACCGCCTAATGTTTTCTGACAATCAAAACAGTATTGGAGTGTACATGGTACATTCCATGCTTACGTTAAACTACCTCTTATACCCTGTGACCCATGTCATCAATCTATAAAAAGAACAAACAAGGATAAACTATAAAACAAAAAAACAAAAACAAAAAAAACAAACAAACAAAAAACAAAAAACAAAAAAAAAAACAACCAGATTTAGCAGATTAAATAAATAAAAACTTGATTTATTGTATTTTCGTTGGCTAATTAGGGGAGACGAAAGATTTATCGGCAAAGAAGATAACTCAGTTATAGTTTTGTCCAATAAAAACAGTAAATAAAAACCCCATTCAATAGTAACATCTGCTCACTGTCGTGATTTGCGTCTTGCATTTCCCTTCCTGATTTCAGTAAAATTAAAATGGTCCACTGCAAAATGTTTTGGACATAATTATCTTGCTTATTCTCATTCTTTTAGTTCTTATTTTAGGGTTTAACGACATTTCTCAGTGCAAGATAGACTATCCATGGCGGCTAGTATAAATGGTGGAGGAAGAACCCCGGAAACCCCAGTAAGAACCACCGACCCATAGGAAGTTCCTCGCAGCTTTCTCACATACACACACTGGACTAGCGACTCGGCCACCCGGGGCCCCATTCGTGTGCAAATTCATATATTTCGTAATTATTATATTTGTATCTCTTTTCATTATTGTTTGGTCATTCGTTTGTTCATCCTTGCATTCATTTTATTCGTACGTCTGGTCTTTTACTTACCCACTTATATGCATCTACTTCGGTTCGTCCGTTTCGTTAAGAACATTCCTTTTAATTATAATACTTATTAATGAAACCGAAAACTAAATGAATTAAATTGTTAATGTCGGTCTCAGTAATAATTTATATCCAAGAAAACATCGGGTGAAAAATAATAAGGCTCATTGTGGCTCCATACATTAATATTGTTAAACACAAGATGTCTTTCTTCCAAGCGAATCAAGCACTTGCGGGAGTTTGGCAAGAAGTCCCTTGTTTTCTTTTATTTTCAAGGACTTCAAGACTACAGTCGTTGTCAACTGGAAGTTTCCTTAACATGCAGACAACAAACAATTTCCCTCTAAGCAATCAATGACCACAAATCCACAACTATAACTTCCCAACTGCATGGCTTTCCATGTTTCCCGTTCGCATGGCTTCTCCTCTACGCGAAAGGCCAACATTTCTATTTTTCGTTCCATCTCAGCGTCAGTCAAAAACACAGCCTCGAAACTGCATTAGTCAAACAACCTATATGTACCATTCCAGCACCTGCTTTCACAACCACAATGAAAGGTATCTCAGAATATAAGATTGACTCTCTTTTAATAATTTCATGGTAGAAATATAGGTCCCTGTCATGAATATTTCACACCAAAAGGTATAACCGAACAACATCTCTTAATTAAGATAGGAGCTAACTGGTACCATGCCCACCGGAAACATTTTATCCTGTTCTAACTCCACGTCACGCTGCTAAACACGTATAACATTTACGAAACTAATCCATATATCATAAGGTCACGTGAATTCTTAACATTATGAAATATGTTCTTTGGAACTTGCTAATTACATATTCAGAGCAAATTGTGCACACAATATTGTAACAGTATCAGACAATAACTAACAATTATTTATTGCAAATATTCACATATGTACATACTAACAGAAATGCCCATAACTAATTTTGGGGACTCGTTAAGCAGGGCAGGGTGGCCGCACGTAAGGGTAAAGGCCCCCTCACCGGATTTCATCTCTAAACATATTTTGGCCTAGACCCGTCAAACTTAATAGCTGACCATTACATGTTTGCAACCCTCCCCCCCCCCCAAAAAAAATCTGCGGGCAGACTGGCGAGTTGTAAGGAAATTTTAACTTCAACTCAAATGATGACTGTCGAGTACATAAATATACGCACCATGAGTCATAACAGAAAAGTGTGAAGACATAAAAATATTACCAGACAAATCTCTTAGTTTTTGTTTGAAATTTCTGAACTTTCACCTCGTTTCAAGGGGGTTAACAAAATATAACGAATATTTGTTTAATTTTATGACAATGTACGTTTGTATGGGTAGATGGTACAATTTCAAAGAAAATGTTTTGCGGTTTCCTGTACAATTGTTGTTTAATAACAAATTATTTCTAAACAGGCAATCGTTCGACGTGTTACGACCACGACCTCGTCAAAGTTTTTAATGTAAAATCTGTGCTGATCACTCAAACCAACGTAGATTAGGTTGCCCCAGCAACGATTTTCCCTGCTTCAGCTTGTATTTTTTTTAAATTCATCTTTATTTTCACACCGACTGCAGTTCTTCAAATCAATGTAACTGCACTGTCTTATAAAGGTGAAACAAAGAAGCTCCAATAATTTTCTATCAAGTCTGATTTTCAAATCTGTCTATCCTTTTCCACTCCTTATTCCTTTTATAGTATGTGTGCAGGCCAAGACAGGCATTCATGCAGAGTAAACGCTGTTTTTTGTTGTTGTTGTTGTTATAGAGTTTAACGCCATTTTTCAGCACAAGATAGGCTATACATGGCGGCCAGTATTAATGGTGGAGGAAGAACCCTGGAAAACCCCGGGAAGAACCACCGACCCACGAGAAGCTACTGGCAGGCTTTCTCACGTACCCACGTTAGCCAAGCCTGGACTCGAACTCACACAGACAGAGGTGAGATGGCAGTGATCCGTAACGATCAGCGCTTTAGACCACTCGGCCACTCGGGGCCCCCTGTTTTTTGTCGTAAGTGTTTATGTCAACTGACGGTCATAAAAAACATTACCATTCATTAAAAATGGTGAGTAATGACCTCCTTTTGAGATGTTATGGATATGGACACTGATTTGGTGGGGGGTTTTGTTGTTGTTTTTTCTGTTTATTTTTTTAATACTTAAAATCTACTAATCACTGCATGGCCCACACTTTATTTTATGTCTTCATTCAGAAAACTATCAGCAAGGATTGGGTCCTCCCCATTAACTAATAACAAAGTATCATTAGCACAACAGTCTTATCCTGGAATGAATATCGCTGATAATATTGTTAATACAAATTAAAAATAACAGCTTTGAAATGATGCTGATCTGCCCTGACATCATGCTGACTTCTCATGATGCTGATCTGCCCTAGCATGATGTTGATCTGACCTGACATGATGCTGATATGCTCTGACATGATGCTGATCTGCCCTGGCATGATGTTGATCTGCCTTGACCTGATGCTGATCTCTCATGACATGATGCTCGTCTGACCTGGCATGGTGTTGATCTGCTCTGACATGATGCTGATCTGCCCTGACTTGATTCTGATTTGCCCTTAGTTAATGCTGATCTCTCATGACATGATGCCGATCTGCCCTGGCATGATGTCGATCTGCCCTGACATGATGTTGATCTGCCCAGACATGATGCTGATCTCATGACATGATGCTCATCTGTCCTGGTATGGTGTTGATCTGCCCTGACATGAAGCTGATCTCTCATGACATGATGCTGACCTGAAGTGCGGCTTTCTAAACCAAACCATAGTCCAGTTAGAAAGACGTGTTAACTATTCCAACAACTTTGTTGAATGCCTTAGTTATATCACTAAATATTACTCTAATTACTCTGCCTTCATCGACTCTCTCTCTCTCTCTCTCTCTCTATCTCTCTCTCTCTCTCTCTCTCTCTCTCTCTCTCTCTCATTTTGATGCTTTGCTTTACTTGTTTTCTATTTAGAAAAACAAGAAGAGCAATCATTAAAATGAAACGAAGACACAGTTTTACTATTTTACAACTCTCTCTCTCTCTCTCTCTCTCTCTCTCTCTCTCTCTCTCTCTCTCTCTCTCTCTCTCATAGAAATAAAATAGCATTGTAATAAAAGTCTCTCAAAGCAGAGCAATCTCCCAATGGGAAAAAAATTATACCCGCATTCCCTCGGCAGTCATAAAATTGTTATAAATAATAGACAAAAGAACGTGCCAAATGTCTGGCTACAAAAATCACAAATACTATTTAGTTTCTTATGCTTTGTTTGGTGTTGCATAATAACTCTGGTGCCTGAACTATTTTCCACGTACTCCATATTCTTTCTCTTCAATGTATATGGATTTCCCAAAAAATATTACTGACATGGTAAGTTATATTCTATTATAGCTCAACTTTCGTCCACATTTCTGAACTATTTTTTCCTAAATCATACGTTGCTAACATGATCTCCCAGATCGATTTTATTGCAAATGTGCCATCCACACTATTCGTAAATTATGTTTCCATTATTCTGGTGTTTGACCGATATACGTGCATTTAGGGTCTATGCTGTACTAAATGATTTCCTACAGTGAGAACAAAGATGTCCCTCGTGTGCTGCTGTATATCTTGTTACATTTTTTTAATGCAAGGTCTCACTGGATAGCGTCGTATTTTGACACCTCCCTAATTTTTAAGGTTGAAGATATGAACGTAATTATCATAAGCCTAGCATTTATAAATTTACACAGAAGCAAAATCTGTAATGTGGTTTAGATTTACTTTGAGTTAGGCTTGAAAAAATGGGTTGGCTTGTTTGGTGACCGCCTATCACAGACTAGCATTGGAGATCAAATACGTAACTTGGGCTGCAAATGAACAGCCAACGTGGCTTAACGTATTTACGTACGTCTGCTACAGAGGTAAATATCTAAAAATCGAGATGGTTGAGGGATGATGAAAAGTATGCTAATTTGTTATAGTACTGGTGAACCTTATTCATGCATAAGGCACATGCTGATTCTTTTAGCTGCCTTGTCACATGAAATATTTAAAATAGCTCTCTGCTGTCAAAAATGAATGTAAAAAAGAGGGGTTGGTGGCAGTGTTGGTTCAGTATAAAAGCCGTAAGTTGTATAAGGAATTAACCTGGTTGCCACAGTCAAAATCTCACATGCATGCTTTCAACAAAAATCATTAGTTTGTTTTTATTTGTATCTTCAGTGTAAAATTATTCTCATTTTTCTGCAATAGGTCATTGTTGGATGAAAATTCACCAGATAAACTGTCCAGTGAGACCCGCGAATGTTGGCTCTGAATCCATTCTTGAGGAGCATTCAGCAACTTTCTGGATTTGTACGATTTTGTAACATACATTACAGCAACTTTCTGGATTTGTACGATTTTGTAACATACATTACAGCAAAGCACCTCTTCGACCGCAGGTTCATCGGAGTCCGAATATCTGCAATAAAATGAAAATAACTCCTACTTAAAGCAAATTGTGAAACATAACTGGTCTAAACAATGCCTTTAAAAGGTTAGTCAATGGACGAATCAACTTCTACGATACTAAGAGAGCACGATGAAGAGATCAGCGTGATTCAAACTCTTAAATGATAGGGTTACTTTATCAATCAAAAAATTTAAAAAAAAAAAAACAAAAAAAAAAACGTGAATGTTCTAATCGTTCGTGCAACATGTTTTCACCTCAATACAGTTTTTTCCTGACCCGGTCGACCTAGATAATGGTCTAAATAAAGCGATAATAATAATAATAATAATAATAATAATAATAATAATAACAATAGTAATAACTGATATTGAAGTAGAACTCAAATGTTTTGAGTCAAATTCTTGGGTTTCATTTGCAGTTATTTGCTAATGAACTGAATTCATCTAATAAAATGTGGTTACCTTCTATATAATTATGGGAAATATTGTTCAGATGGCCAGAAAATCTATGCTGAATTTAGTTGTTACTCCCTTATCACTATGCACTGCATGTCTCTCTATTACTGCAGTCATAATCGCCAGAATTTGATGATCAGTTGACCACGTGTCCTGTCGACAAAAATAATCTTTCGAAACGGTATTGTGGACCATGTATAACCATCAATGACGTGTCGTTCGAGGGAGTGTCTAACAGTTGTGCACCGCTTCATTATCCTGCTGTTATGTCTTTCTATCTTCGTAAATCAAAGATCTTTATGGCAGATCACACACCACTAACCTTTTCAAAACGGCATACAGTGCATTGCAGTTTACTAAATACCTTATAAAAGGCATATATGGCATTGCTGTTGGTCAAATGAAGTTTCAAAGGTACACAGGGCATTCCAGTTTACCAAATATGGAGTCAAAGGCAGACAGGACATTAAAATTTATCATATATCTTTTCAATGGCATACAGGACATTACAATTTACCAACTATGGAGTCAAAGGCATAGAGGACATTACAATTTACCAAATATGAGGGTCAAAGGCATAGAGGACATTACAATTTACCAAATATGGGGTCAAAGGCAGACAGAGCATTACAGCTTACCAACTATGTAGCGGACAGTAAGAATTTCCTGTCAAAATCAGTTTATACCCTGCACATTCAATGGCATGAAGGACATTACAGTTTACCGAATACCTTTTCAATGGTATGAAGGACATTACAGTTTACCAAATACCTTTTCAATGGCATGAAGGACATTACAGTTTACCGAATACCTTTTCAATGGCATGAAGGACATTACAGTTTACCGAATACCTTTTCAATGGTATGAAGGACATTACAGTTTACCGAATACCTTTTCAATGGTATGAAGGACATTACAGTTTACCAAATACCTTTTCAATGGTATGAAGGACATTACACTTTACCAAATACCTTTTCAATGGCAAGAAGTACATTACAAGTTACCAAATATCTTTTCAAAATAGCATGGGCGCCAGTACATAGGGGCAATGGGGCCCCCACCCACCCACCCCATTTCACCTCTAAACATGTTTTGGGCAACATCCGTAAAGTTTAATAACTGACCACTACACATTTGCCCCGACCCTGAATATAATTCTGCAGGCGCCCCTGTTAGATTGGAAGGTTTGCTTACATCAGAATTATTTCCTCCTTTTACCGTCCATTCTGATGATTACCTCAGTCCGATCCAGGCCATTCAGGAACACTACAGTTTACCAAATACCTTTTCAATGGTGTAAAGTGCATTAAAAGTTACCAAATATCTTTTCAGAGGCATACAGGGCATTACAGTTTACAAAAAAAAAAATACCTTTTCAAAGGCAAACATGGCATAACAGCTTATCAACTATGGAGCAGACAGTAAGAATTTCCTGTCAAAATCAGTTTATATCCTGATACAAGCACAATGCAAGGATTTACACTTTCAACAAATTTATAACATATCATAAATATTAGTAACAGCCTTGTTTTAAAGAAAAGATATACTATAGACATACATAATAGATACATAACACATAAACATGATACTGATATGACAGGTGATGGTGACTTGTAAATTCATATTCATGTTCTTATCACTCTAGAATTATATCATATTTATAGTACGATATGGGGTTCTGTTGTAAAATCAACGCTGAGTGGAAAACCTGTGCTGGTCAAGACACCAAAAGCATCGATTTTTTATAGACTAATACAGTTTCAGAGCATGCACTCTGCAGACAACATATTTCTCTTGTATTGCCACTTGGAGTTAATGAGAATTTCAACTGATTCAAATAATTATTTATGTCTCTGCGATAGCGAAAAAGTGTTATTCATCGGTGTTTTTTGGTACTGATTCCACCACAATATATTCGCAGAGTGATGCATATGTATTTGTTATAACAGAAAATAAACAGGAAAAAATTACTCACCTCGTGGTTGATTCCGTCTAATTTTCCGTCATTTTCTTACCACGAAACATTTTGATCGACCTTAGAATGACATAAACCAAAACACGTCGGACCCGCTGAAAAAGGTTCCATCCGAATAGAACGCAAATTTACGTACTGTAAATATGAGTAAATGCAGGTGCACGAACAACTCAAAGACAAAAGAATTGTCACTGGTAAATAACTTGTGGAAGGTAGATAAAATGCCAATGAATCTTCTGTCCATAATTCTTGGCAGGAATGGTCTGAGAACAAGAGGTTCCGGTTCTGACTACTCTTTAAAGAAAAGAAAAAAACAACCCCAAAACCAAGAAGAAAAACCTGATAATCACGGACATAAAAAATGCACTAAAGTTTTTCATTTCATTCTTCAATTTGTAATTTGTAACTAACTGACGCCAGGGAGTCTCTAACGCTGTCATCTTATTTGAGTTTCAAAGCAAAAGGGATTTTATTTACCAACACTGCCACCATATTTGCATGGGCAAGTCGATTTTTTTTTTCAGACAACAAGATTGATGTAGTTCACTGTCATCGATAAGCTCAGAATAATTCGGTAAATTTCTGTGGCTTTGGGAGTTGCATCCCTCTGAATCCCTTTTTTAGCGAAATTAAATAATCAATTCCAATCCCTGACCATGTTGCACTTAATGAAAAATTAACTAAGCCATATATGATTTTGGTAAAGAATACGAAATAAAAGTTACTTCCCAAACAACTATACTATACACCTGCTGTTTTGAACAATGTGTTGTGTGTATGTGTGTGTTTGGATTTTTAACGTAGCTTTAAGTCTTCAAGTAATATCACTACGATATCTGCAGTGTGGCAGTTGATAATGATGCCTAGCAATAGGTCATCATGCCGAAGACATGTAGCATCATGTCCAACCCAGTCACATTATCCTGACACCAGGCCCACCAGTCCTAACACTAACCACTTAATGCTGATCGCCAAGCGAGGCAGCTGCAAGTACCATTTGTATAAGTTTTTAGTATGACGTTGCCGGGGTTCGAACCCACGACCTCCCGCATCAGAGGCGGACGTTCTAACCACTTAGGCCACCGGATAGGTTTGCGAACAATGCAAGTTAATCTGTTTTTATTTTTACATCTCAAGTCACCACTATTATTACCATCAAATATATTGCCCAATAATACTGGCTTTCACTGTTTACCTACACTGCGTCAAAACCTTGCTACTGATACGGCAAAAAATATGTTAACTATGAAATACAGTTTCAAACACTTAACAAATTGTCGCATCTATCATCCTGCAATAAAATAATGTTTAAGCATTATTTAAATCCATGACAGAATTGGAAAATTTCATTGGTTTAAAAAAACAATTAAGCAAAAATAACTAAAGTCCGTATTGTGTACGTGTATTAGGGCCACCGTGGATTGGATCCGAAAGACGAGTAAAGTGACCATGTTGTGTCGTGCATAAAAGTGCTAATCATGAGACTGGCCACATTTATGGAATATTTTCGCATCACTCACTCCTCTGGCCAATAATGTAGGGCTTACGTATTACGATGACACCAAACTGAAGGAATTCTGAGACTTCCAATTTCCATTTCCGGCTTATTACCGTAGCACGTGAGCATTTATTAGAACCGGTGGGGGTCTTGCAAACGAACTGATACAGAGGCTATCTTTCCTTGCATCAAAAACGCCTAATTTCACCTCGTTCTGAAATTTCCCATTGTTTCAAGTGAGATTTTAGATAATGTTGGCCAACTTCCTTGTGAGAATGTTTTCTGTGAAGTAACACAGTAATAAGGACTACCGGCCTATAACAGCCTTTTCTGATTTTCTGTGGCGGATCCCGGAATATGGGGGGTGGGTGAGGGGCAACGAGTTGGCAAGGGGCCTGGCGGCAAGGGATAGTTTCGTAAATTGGCCCGTCAAATTTGGTAACTTAAGGATTTGATATGAATTCCAGATATCCAAAAGTATGGTCCTTTTTGACTTCACCTGGGTATTTTATTTTTTTATGAATTATTTATACTGACAGGTGGATGCGACATCTTTATTGGGAGTGGGGTGGCGGGTTTTAAATATGTTCCTAACACTATGTGGTATGGAACCCTTGGGGGGGGGGCGGCGAAGATCCTACATTTTAAGCGTTTCTATGGCATACTTTTGATAATCTAACTGTAAAGAAAACCTGGTGTATGAAACGTTCCATTATTTTCGCACTGTATACCGCCCCCAGATCAAGCCCTGCTTTTTAATATGAAAAAAAACGCCACTTTCAGACAATCATCATCAATGGGTAGTTTATTTGCAAAAATCTATACGAACACAGTGTGTATAGATCTGGGTGTATCACTACTATGATGGGATAGATATACTAGATCGATAGACTGATATAATTCATGGATTGAAACACTGGAATGGACACGGAATTCTTCATTTGTACAAGCTTGTTTATACTCGGTATTAACGTTTGTATTAGACTGCATAATTAATTACAGATCTATAGATTTATAAAGAAATACATATGGCGTACTGTTCGATATTATTATTCTCAGTAACCATGTCTGGAAATAAATTTGTTATTATTATTATTATTATTATTATTATTATTATTATTTGTATTTATTTTATGTTGGTTTTTTTTAAAATCGAGTTGTTTTTTTTTTTTGCCAAGAGTTTATTCGACTCAATAAAAATAAAATGTGTCCCCCGTTTTTAATGCTGCTCTTCTATCTATAAATAAAAAATAGACATACACACCGAAATAGCATGGGCGCCAGTACATAGGGGCAATGGGGCCCCCACCCACCCACCCCATTTCACCTCTAAACATGTTTTGGGCAACATCCGTAAAGTTTAATAACTGACCACTACACATTTGCCCCGACCCTGAATATAATTCTGCAGGCGCCCCTGTTAGATTGGAAGGTTTGCTTACATCAGAATTATTTCCTCCTTTTACCGTCCATTCTGATGATTACCTCAGTCCGATCCAGGCCATTCAGGAACAAATAAAGGGTATGCAGTCAGTGAAAAATGAATTAAGCGACTAGAATTATGAATTAAACAGACTTTTGCCAAACGTTCTAGTGACAACCTCCAGTCCGGTAATTTTATCCACCGCTAATTAATATACATGAATTTCAGTATGGCCAGTGCCCTACAGACGTAGAAGACCCTGACAATGAGTAAGTATACCAACAAGCTGTTCTCAGCCCTTTTTTCCCCCCTGACATGGCATAAAAAAAAGGGTGGAGAACAACTTGTTGGCCTATACAATGAGCAGACCGTACATTTTATCACTGATAATATCAATGAACAGCATGAGAAAATAAGTTCCAATATACACTAACAGCTTTTTTAACCTTCAAATGATCCAAAGACCGTAAGATGCAGTTAAAGTCGAATCACTTAACAAAGACAGGTCACGTGAAGACTTACCTCTACAGCCGTAGGGAATGTACATGGCATAGCTCCCTGTTCAAAAAGCTAGTCATCTGGCTTCTTCTCTAATACCGCCCCAGTTCCAACCATAATGAAGGACAAAATTGAAAGGCGGCCAACATACTCTTTAATTTCAGTGTAAACAGAGGATCAAGAAATCCATCTATCTGAATGTTCAGCTGAGTAAACCAACTTCCACATTACACTCGATTCCGTCTAATTGACTGATACACGTGATGAAAATAGACGGGGGTCGTCTCAAAACGTTCTGTCGAAGCTATCAATAAAATAGCGGCAACAACTCAAGAGTCAAAACGGCGGATACATGCACAAGTTTTTCACTCCTTGATACACTACAAAAGTCGTTTGAAGTGGACATCTGCACTGTATGTGTATTCACTTTTTTGGGGTCGTGTTAGAGATAAGAACACATGTAGGGGTATGGTTTAATTTACCAGTATTATATATATATATATATATACACACACACACACACACACACACACACACACACACTTAAGCGTAAAATAAAGAGACTGATTGGCGAAATATTTTTTATTCCTATATTTTCACATGTGAAAAAATATCTTCATATTTTGACATGTGAAAAATGTGTGTGTGTGTGTGTGTGTGTGTGTGTGTGTGTGTGTGTGTGTGTGTGTAATGGGGATGCCTGGGAACAATGGAGAATTAACATTACGACATAGGTTAACACGGGAGGAGCCCTCTGTGCAAAAGAAAACATCCAGTGTTAAAATTGTTCATAGGTCTAACATGGGGATGCTTTTATGCGGACAAAAGTTTCTAGGGACAACGGGATTTAAAACGCGATGGCGATGCAGTATGGAGACAAGAAAATTTAACATAGGATTATTTATTGTCCCCAGACCGCGCTAAAATTTAGGGTCAGATAGGGTAGTTTGGGGACAAAGAAAAGTGTAATGTTATATTTGTTAAAATTGCATTCTAACACGCACTCCCGTGAAAAGGGTAGGAGTGTTCATAAACACAATAAATACGCAACCACACCTAATTTAAAACAAGTGAGTATAGTGTGTGTGTGTGTGTGTGTGTGTGTGTGTGTGTGTGTGTGATTTTAAACGTAGCTTTAACAATTTTACAGTCATATGGCTACGATGTGTACAGTGTGGCAGTTGATAGTGATGTATAGCACTGGGGCATCATTTAGCATGATGTCCCACCCAGTCACATTATCCTGACATTATCCCTCCTAACACTACCCTCTTAATGCTGAGCGCCAAGCGAGGCAGCTGCTAGTACCATTTTTATAAGTCTGTGGTATGACTCGGCCGGGGTTCGAACAAGCGACCTCCCGCATTCGAGATGGACGCTCTAACCACTAGGCAACCGGAGCAGTCAACATGTGGAAGAAGGGGGATTATATACAGTTGCTTGTGTGTGTGTGTGTGTGTGTGTGTGTGTGTATATATATATATATATATATATATATATATATATATATATATATATATATATATATACACACACACACACGAGCAATGGGTAGGAGTGTTTACACACACACACACACACGCGCGCGCGCGCGCACGCGCTCGCGCTCTATCCGAAAAGATTCGAGGCTGTGATACGGTTATCTACTTTCCAGTGGCGTCTAGACATTTTCTTTATCATTGAGTCGAAGATAAATGGCAATACTGGTCGATTGATTTTGAATTTAGATCGCGTTCGGCCCTTCGGCCTTGTGTGATGAGGAAAATATGCGCCCTGGGCACTACTTAATTATTTAATATCGAGATTAGAACTCGCAGTGTCCAAAGTTTGAAAAGGCATGTCCAAATGCGCAATGCGGCAGAGGATCATGAGTTGAAACATCATGGAAGAAATGTTAGTCAAATTCTGCATAGTTATCTAAGTCGTACTGTCCGTACCGACCACTAATGTGCCTCAATTTTTAATTTTAATAATCTAGAGTTTAAAATGTAATTAATTCATTAAAATTTGAATTTAGTGTACATAGTGTACTTTAATAGTTCAGCAAAATACAAGCCAATTCGTGGGTATAAACTATTTCTTCAGTATAATGATATAGTGCCTTTACCCCTCATTTCAAAGTCGAGTTTTATACGGTGGCTCGAAAAGATAAAATTTGTAGTTAAAAAGTGGTGATCGAAAGGGGTTTTCAAGAAGCCAAATGGAAAATCCCACACAATCAGGCAATTTGCAGTAGCTTGACGCTGAAGAATTCTGCTCTTGGGGGTCATCTCCCAGTCTGCAGGCTTCAGTCCGGCTGTCTCTACTCCAGCAGTCTCCATGTACTGCAGCCCATCCCCACCCCCGGGGGGAGGATTCACTGATAGGTAGTTGTCGATGATTTCACCAGTATCATACAGGCGAATTCTGTAGGGTCGATGGACGCATACCATCCGCTGCGTCTGGATACTTTGCGTAGGTTGATAGGAATCAGATCACAATTATTACTTCCAGTTCAGTACTCACGAATGTAGTCCCAGTCTATTTTAACGCATTTTGTTACTTTTATCCTTTTGGTGGAGATACAAGAAATAGATTTACCGGTAGGCATTCTTGGTGTTGATTTAAAGGTAATTGTTTATTCTTTAGAATATGAGCATTATGGCGTGGTTGTCATGATGTATTTCGGCGACAATGCACAATGAATAATGGGGCACTGATGATCCGGTAGTGAAATCTGTGACCTAATATACGGTGCTTTGTTTATAGTCCAGGCTCTCAACAACTAAAAAATCCGGATAACGTATGACAATAACTTCACCGTGAGTTCATCTTTGAAGGTACTTTAGATTAAGATATGATTTATTATTATTTGGACACAATGGAAAGTTCAGTACTGAGAAACAAATGTAGGGAATTAAAGTAAAATTAATTGTGACCAGATTTCTGTCATTAGCATATCTTTAATGGTCGAAATTGGTATCTAAAGTTTATTATGTGTCATGAGATTTTTTTTACATATTGTGTGTATTGACTTTAACAATAAAAGAATAAATTAAAAGATTGATTTTTATTTGTAAAAAGTTAAATGAATTATAAATGAAATTAATTTTTGTACGCCAGAAATGCACATATATAATATTTATTGGGAATTATGTTAAATATTATCTGCATGTATACACCATATACAAGCTGCAATGGTGGATATTCTGGGTCGAAGCAGTTAATTTTTGATTGTTTTGGGGTGACTACCGAAGTAACACATATCTGCTTGTATAGCTTTCACTAATTTTTTTTATAAACATAGCCATAGGGTACCTAATGAGAGGATAGAGATGAAAACGTTATAGCAGAACCTACTCAAGTTGTCTATTAAATCAATTTAAACTGTCAGAGAATGAAAAGTGTCAAGAGAAATACAGGTCAAAGAGATAAAATATAATTTCGCCAGGTATATGTACCACTGGATGCAAGACTACAGCAAAATGAAGTAGAACACAAAATAAGTTACATTTTATTGTTTAGTTTGGTTAAGACATTGATTGACATACTGCTGCACTGTGGCCTAAGCTGACATTATGGAAATTCTAATTAACCATCTTAATTTATGCATTATTAATTAATATTATTAATTGTTAACTGACACTCTACAGTTTACATCAGAAATATTCAAACAGATTATTTGAATTTAACTTTGTACATCTGGGAAAAGTGTTTTCAGATGTACAGACTCAAACTACAATTTGTTTGAAATACCATTCATTAATCAACTTTGCTGTCAAAAAGTTCTCAGTTTGACTTTAAAAACTTGTATGACAATTTAATTTTTCATTAAAACTTAGTTTTATAAATTTTAATGTTTATTTAAATTTCAATAAAAAATTTAATTTATTAATGTTTTTTATATTTCAAACGTATTTTCAGACAGGATTTGTCTTTTATTACAATTAAGTTTTTATTGCATTGAAAAATCACGATAATTAAGGAAGGTATAGCAAATTTAGTTTGGGTTTCGCAGGAGCATTTGGCCCAAAAATTGCACCTTCTGCAACACCAGCACTACACATTTTCTGATAGCTATCACACGCCTTGTTTGCTATGAAATTCAAAAAGACATAAGCTGAGGTAGGTGTGGCATGCAAATATAAAAGTTTTACTAAAATTGGCCATGAATAATTTGGCCTGATATTGGTCAGATCACAATTATTGCTGCCGATTTAGTACCCACGAATGCAGTCCCAGTCTATTTTTGGAGAAATTTTTCCCCACTCACTTTGGTGGTGATACAAGAGTTTGTTTCAGGCATTCTTGATGTTGATTTAAAGGTAATTGTTTATTCTTCAGAGTTTGAGCATTATGGTGTAGTTGTTTTTATGTATTTCGGCGACAATGCGCAGTGAGTAATGAGGCGTTGATGATGATCCGGAAGTGAAATCTGTGACCCAATGTACGGTGCTTTGTTTGTAGTCCAGCCTCTCAAAAAATGACGGACGGTATAACCTTTGACAAGAACCTCACCGTGAGTTCATCTTTGAACGTTCTTTAGAATAAGATAAAATTTATTATCATTTGGACACAGTGAAAAGTTCATTGCTGAGAAACAGATGTGGAGAATATATAGTAAAATTAATTATGACCTGATTCCGGTTCCACTAGTGGTCTATGTTAACATGTCTATGTTTAGATAGTTACATATTGAATCCCCTTCATGATATTCCTTCATCGACATATTTCTTTTCCTTTTTTTTCATCATTTGACCCATTCCATATAAGCTTGTGAAAGAGCATATTTAGATCGCTCAATCTGTTTAAAATCATATCTCCGCTATCCTACGTGAAGATCTGACAGCGATCTCTTAGGGGTCATGTTCTCGTGACCTATGGTATTACCATAATCGCTAATTTTATCAGCCAATCAGATGAAGTCTTATATATTCGTGTTTAGGAGACTGAGCAGTATAGCTGAAGAGCGTCATTGTGTGCCTATCGAACTGATTCATTTTAAAATTTCTGAAAGCTGCATTCCATTGGCGAACTCAAAGGTCACCAGAACATGGCCCCTAAGCGGTCGCTGAAAGATCTTCAACCAGGATAGTGGAGATCTGATTTTAATCAGTTCACTAAGACCTGTTTGGATGGATCTGGTGATGATAATAGAAGATGATTAAATTCAGAGACAGCTAAACTTTTAATCACAGTTATCGATCCAAATGGGGTTAAAAACTTCTTATTGCATTGAATTAGCAGGTTCTTAATTTCACTTATTTGTGATGGATAAATGAAACTGTTAATATTTTTCAAGTTAGTTGAAAACTTTTTACTTAATACAACAAACTCGGTACAATCACAATTAAATTGATATTCTCAATAGTATTTCTTGTTGCTAACTGTTGAATTCAAACTACCGGTGTTTTTTTTTTTTTTGGGGGGGGGATATTTATAGTAAGACTTGACAATTTGGAATATTATATAAAACATGTTAAGCAGACATTAGAGATTTCTCTAAGCCAGTCAATAGTAAGTTATATATTGTCAACACACTGAGAAAGAACATAGGTTATGTTACCTGTGTTAATTCTCCTGATATTGCCATTTATTCTTATCATATGTGTTAAAAATCTCCGCACACAGGATACAAATATTTGGGGAGAGTGGATCACTCGGTCTAGATCCACTTTGGATACCAAAACAATTGAAGACTTGAGCATTAATGATCAGAGATGATTTTAATGATTCGAGGAAAAATGTTTTATCCAATTTATGATCGTCCATCAGACTATAAAAAATGCAAAACCTTATTAATAAGTGGCATTGCAACTGAGACATATGCTTTTTTTCAAAATCAGTGAAAAGAAACAGCACAGGATTATTGTGCATTTCGGTGTAAAACATTAAATCATATAAGTTTTTATTAAATCATGTACGTTTTTATTAAATCATATAAGCTTTTTATGTTCTATCCAATGTATCATCCTTATGTATAATTGTGGGAAGCACGCTTTTAATCCAATTTCGAATGTACTGCTTAGACTTTTCATTAGGCAGTTTCGTAGAATGTGTGTGTGTGTGTGTGTGTGTGTGTGTGTGTGTGATTTGGATTTTTAACGTAGCTTTAACAGTTTTTCAGTCATATCGCTACGATGTCTGCAATGTGGCAGTTTATAGTGATGTCTAGCACTGGGGCATCATGCCGCAGACATGAAGCAAGATGTATAACCCAGTCCCATTGTCCTGACCAGTCCTAACACTAACCTCTTAATGCTGAACGCCAAGCGACGCAGCTGTTAGCACCATTTTTATATCTTTGGTATGATTCGGCCGGGATTCGAATCCGCGACCTCCCGCAACCGAGGTGGACGCTCTAATCACTAGGCCTCCGGAACGGTTTTGTTGAACATTTGCAGATTTTGTATATGTTATTGGAACATTTAAGGAATTTTTCTGTAAATCATTTTGTCTAAGGATGTCTGGATAATTAACACGTTTTCGAGATCGACAGGTTCAACTTCAAGCAAATTATATCAGTTCATATAATGCGCCAGCAGATCTGGGTCTGTGCAGTTTGTTAGAAGTAATCAGTAGAACAAACACCACAGACCCTGATCTGCAGGCGAATTATGTGTAGGCAGATCAGGATCATTGCTGTTTTGAGTTTGAATAGACTTATAAGCGAGTATAGACGTACCGTAGCGAGGCAACTTGCAACAAAATTCAATAAAATCAACAAAACAAGTTATATTGATAATGTCCTCATTTCATATGTGAACCAACAGCATGTGTCCCCATTCAATGAGCAGGTTGTGCAAATATTTGATAAGTACTCCAAAGAAGAACTGAACTTACACTTCTGCTAATATGTGAAACAGGTGATATAGACCACGAGGAGAAACGGAGGACGTCAATGGTAAAGATCAATACACTTTATAGTGGACCTTTCAATGTTACAATTTGAGCCGATTCATGCAAAATGGATAATTGCGGATCGTAAGAGAACGTAACAGAAGTCAGATCTAATCATCAGTGTCTTTTGAGAACGTTGGACCTGTGTAATTCGGCAAATTCGGGATTATTTTTGTGTTTACCAGGAGTTTATTTTATCCAAAAATCAGTAAAGTGTGAGCTTAGTACTGTGTTGTAATTAGTGCATAATGCTTAATTAGCATTTGTGCAACGAGCCATAGGTTCAGTATTTTACAGTGTTGATGATCCTTTGGATTCAAAATGTGTGGATGCAATGGATAAAAGGAGATATGCTTATAGGAGAATTTTAATTTTATTAAGAAGCTTCCTACCTGTTATTAGCAGTAACAATGTTTGCATTTATATTTAATTTATGTATATTATTCATTAAAATGGACCACAACCGTGATACAATCTTCAAACACAGAAAACTGGAGAGAATAAACGGCAGTTATTTCATTAAAGTGTTTTCCACAGCAGTATCAACAAAGCAATGGAAAGACGTATATCAGGATTAAATTTTATTTTCCCCAATCATTTTATTGTTTGTTTTTTTTTCAGTTATTAAAATAGGGAAGATGAATTTTCCAAGAATAAACAATACCTACTTCCGAAAGTGCAATGAATGAATTACCAAATATATAAAATGTAAAAAAAAGTTATCGGCTCTTTTTTTTTACAGTTTACCTCTGAGGCCCAGGAAGTGAAGATGATCAAGCGGAGCTAGCAGTTTTTTGATACATGCACATCTGAAGTAAGGCCAAGCCTTATACTCTATAACCCATACTATACCAATCAATCATAGAGCAAAATAAAGGGACTTAATAAAGGGATTTAAAAGTTCTTTTAATAATACCTAAGGTAAGCAAGGTCGTTTTTAAATAGTCAGTATAACCAGTGAGGAAAACCTGGGAAATTCTTTATTCTTCGAACATCTAACCCTAAGCAAAGTACGAAACTGTCGAGCGACACACACACACACACACACACACACACATAAAAATATATACACACACATAAATATATATATATATATATATATATATATATATATATATATATATATATATATATATATATATATATATATATATATATATATATATGTGTGTGTGTGTGTGTGTGTGTGTGTGTGTGTGTGTGTACTAACATACAGGTTTGAGAATTGTTTTAAATTGGTACTCTACGGAGATTGGAAAAAATGAATGCATCATTATTTCTTGGTGACACCTGCTCAGTAGCATCATGTTTGTGTTGATGTATACTTGGTCTGGATGGATTATGGGTTGGTGCGAGCAGGCAAGGCGATGGGTGCCGTTTACTCGCGGACCTGGGTTCAAATCTAAGTAGAGTACGAATTAAAAATCTCTAATCTGTATGATAGTATTATTTGTATTAAATATTAGTTCTGTTTAGTATATCAAGCATTCTCCTGTAGAATCTAGGGATAGGACTTTCCGTTCTGTTTGCTAAACATTTCTGATGCTTTATTTTACGAGGTCTACAATGATACAGGTGACTGTGCGGAGTTGGGTACGGTATATCTTTTCTTTCCTGAAATCCTGAAGAGACCAGTCTTACCCGACCGAGGAAATAAGATCTACCCCTGACCAAATCTGTGTCGTCTACATGGTGTAGCGCTGGTTTTCAAGTAGGCAACAGAGTATTAGGCTTCATACAACAAAAAAAAAGAATCTTTAAAAAATGAATAAAGAGAGAAAAAAATTGCTCAGAGGTATTTGTTGGTCAACACTCGGTCCTACCGACTCAGCGTGCTGTAGTTACAGTCAGATAGTTGATACTGTTCAAAAGCTTTATTTGCCCGTTCTGATAGTCGTCTTTAACTTTATACCATAGGGACCATTTCAAAAGCTCTGATTATAATACATGTGGCTAAAATTGAAAAGTCTCAGATCACACTGTGTGATATTTGTCTGTTCGATGCTCTTAACGAAGTAACTTGTAATTTGTCGACTAACGCGCCGTTCAGTGGACCCTGTTTCTATGATCCAGAAAATTGCAGAAACGAGGATTCGATTTTTATTTTTGCCGGATAATAATACAACAACCTGAAAGTTTTCAAATTATGCCCATCTTTTCCTGATAGGATCCAAAGGAAATAATGTGCAATAGAAAATAATTAGTAGGCTTGCATGTTAAAAGTTATAGGAATCACTGTGGTGGTAAAGTATCACTATGGTGATTATGGGAATTTAATATTAAAATAGATTTAGGTGACTTCGGCCGTTATGGGAATTTAGCATTATGGTTCACTATGGCCATTAAGAGAATTTAACATTAGACTGCCATTTTGAAACAATGTCACTATGGTGTTATGGGAATTTAATATTAAAAACATCCATAGGTTTAACATTGGGGACACTGCATCTATAAGAAAAAAAATTAACATTGGGGATGATATAGACACGAGGGGAAATTTTAAATTAGGGAAGACACTATTGCCAAAAGGGAAATTAACATTTGGACGGTATAGTCACACAAATGACCATATGGACTGGTATGATCAGTGAATTTAATGTTTAAAATGCTAGGAGGTTTAAGGTTGTGTCAGTCAGGGAAATGTGGGAATTTGAGGTTTAAAACATCGATAGAATACACATTGTTGTTCTGCATGGCAGTTTTGATAATTTAACACAGGCTGCCACTCTAAGGAATAAATTGGGTCTTTATGACGGCAACTGGAATTTAACATGGGCATCGAATTTTTGAATTATTGGGACAGTAAAAGGGTCTAATGGAATTTAACATAGTGGGTCGCCCTGGGATCTGACACTTAATGGCAATCCAACACACATACATATTAACCTGATAATTTAGAGTAACTAGTGTGTCATTGATTTCACATGGAAAGTTGACATGCCAAGGTGAAATTCTAAATGGCGTCTACCGATGTGGAGGCATACTCCTCACAGCGGATTATTTACCTTTGGTAGAATTATACCACTGCCACAGCGCTGTAAATTTTGTGTCAAAATGCCTCCTGAAGAAAATATGCACGCTTTGATGATATACTGCGTTTTGTGGCCATCTTTTCTCCCCAGTGACTTTGATTCCGAGTGTGAAGATTATACCAAATTCAAAGAAAGAAAACACAAGCAATTCCATAATGGCAGAGATGGAGCACAGGGCTGACGTTGTTACAAGAGAAAAACGCGACAGATGTCACAACTGACATATAACGTCGTACCCAATGCAGATCAATATTCTTTTCTTTTTTCTTTTGTCTTTAATCCCTCGGTTTTTATTTCAATCTTTGATTAGAGAAGGAAGATGTGATCAAATCAATGTGTTCCTAGACTAATGCGAGGTGGCGATGAACTTAGGTTTCGATGACCTAGGGGTTTAAAACAACCTTATGGCGGTAATATATTTCGCAGTCGTATTAGCTGTGAGGTGCATGAAGTGAACAAGGATGATGGTTTTTATTCCATGAAGGTGTAGGAAGTCCTCGTGACGTATAATTTTGTAATTATTAAAACAATGCAAATACATGAATGTTACGATCAACTTTTTAAGACGGGCAAGGTTGCTAAGAGAGACATGGGTTCCAATGCGCTGGGATGATTTCGTCGAAACATTGATGAAAACTACGTTTCTGAGCTAAAAAAAAGAGAGATAGCCATAATGATCACGAGACCACGTTTTCTATTTTATTTTTCATCATTTCTATGGCAATGGAATCCGAAACCAGTCAGTAAATGTTCTGAAGGAATCCAAGACTTCGAGGGTGAAGAAAATGCACGCAATATTGTCAACACACCATCGAATCTGATCCTTGAAATCTCACATTATATAACTGGGCAGATACAGCATTTATTTTCACGAAGTCTTTAATATCGTAGTAGTCTAAACCTATTATATTTCATAAATTTGTAATTGTAGATCACATGAGGAAAGTAGTAGTAGTTGGTGATATAGGGTCAAATAGACTATAATATTAAAAAAAATGGTCCGGCACTATGGGGTTACGTAGACTTCTGTGTTAAAAAAGAGGAGCTTTTTTTATGGGTTCAAAATGTGTAAGGCCTGTATATGGTCAAATGAAAATATATAGGGACAAACACCAGATGACATAGACATACACATATACAGACACATACAAACACATACAAAACAAGTACACCAATATGGCAATAGAGCAGAAGTCTTTGCGAGGCAATGGAGTTGACCTGTAAAGGGCCCTTGGGTTTCTTCTAATTTCTCTCCTCCCTTCTTTTTTCCCACCAACTCCTCATCTTCTCCATTACATTTTTCTTCTTCCTCTTTTTCCCATCCTCTTTCTCGTCCTCTTTTTTCTTCTTTTCATTTTCTTCCTCTTTCCTCTCCTTATTCATCTTCTCCTTTTCCTCTTTTTCCTCCTTTTCCTCCTCCATTTTATCTTTCAAAATCCCTTTTGCTCTCCTTAAGTTATTCACTTCAATATTTGCTCACCTAAGACTGTACCAGCCTGCCCCCACCTTTTCTAGCAACTCTTCCACCATGACTAGAGTATCTATCACCTCTTGCAACTTTTTAAGCTTGTTGAAATTAATGGTGGCCATCCTTCACTGATAGATAATGAATGGCACGACTGATTGATTGACTGATTATATGAATTATAGTGGTTTTGGCACAACTGTACATGTACCACTTTTTAATTCCTGCATGGCAGGATGCTTAATAATTCCGGGGGGAAGGAATTAGAACCGCATCACCCAGGCATTTCTGCACTCAAAGAGTGCTGTTAAATTTAGCCCATGCAGGCCGTGAGACTATAAATCACAAACGACATGCATGTAAGGCTTTCTTGAGTGTGAATGGACCCAACACGCACTCAAGTTAAATCTGAATTTTCAGTCTGTGTTCTACGCGGTACCAGGTGTCAACCAAAGCAGAATGAGACGTCAGTCGTGATTGGTAAAGACTATGACGTCACATCGGGGCACCTGGTTTCTGACGAGTGGGGATCGGTCCACACACTCGTTTTGATGTCCGGAGAAAAGGGGAAGAGGGACCCGGAGGGAGCGCCAAACGCCGACCGAAGCGTGCCTTAAACGCCAAGACTTAGTCAAGTCAAATTTAACCCAGTTGTATAAGTGTTGGGTATCTTTATTGCCAATATTTTGTTAGCCACAGTTGTAATTAGAGTCAGAAATAGTGAATAAATTTTCCTATTACCTATCAATCCAAAGATATCTAGTACGATAGTGTACATAATTTAAAATCCCCAATTTTCAGTACTAAAATGTCTTAGCGACAATGAAAATTTTTGAGTCAATATTAGGTACGAGATTGTAATTTTGAACGGTAGTCAAAGGATCAGATCACTGTGATGGTTTTATCGAATTGGGATTCCAAGCCAAAATGGAATCCCTTCAATAATAGGCAAATTTGAAGCCCAAAGAAGGGCTGTTAGGTCGGCAGCCTGAAGGTTTTCCGGCGCTGTTCTTTGTCTTGTATCTCTGCCGCGGTGCGTAGTTCTTTGTATGTTCCATCGGGTATTGCCTCAAACCCGTACATTCCTGTTAGCTCATTGGCAAATTCTATGAGGGTGGAAACAGGATACTCATGGTAGGCCTTGTCATAATGTTGAATAAGAATGTGCTGTGCAAATAGCCATTCTTGTGGGCTAGGTGTTTTAGTCCTTAATGATCTCCATGCCATATATTTCACAGAACTAACAAAATTTTTGGCATTTTTATAGCTGGTTAAGGTTTCCACTAGTCCGAGTTTTTCATAGCGTTCCTCAAGTTCTTTAGTCTCTTCATCCTCAGTTTCAGCACCCTCCTCTTCCACGTCTTCCACTTCGTTATCTGAGTTTTGTTCATCTATGCTCTGCTTCTCTTATTTCTTTTGCGAGTCTTGTTGGTTGTTGGAGCTGTGTTAATATCTGTGTTAATATCTCAGTTGCTGAGGTAGTTTCCGAAGTGATAGGGTCCGTTTGAGCTTTTACGTCCTTCGTAATATTCTGCCGAGAAATGGTCTGGGTGGATGTTGTTATACTAAGCATTTGGGGAGCATGTATCTGGCGTAGGTGTCCAGGTATATTGCAAAAATTACTAGCCGGTGTAAAGGAGTGGTTAGCCACCTTGTTTTGAGCAGGTTTCCATCTCCCAGTACGTTTCCTATTGCTATTCTTTCTAGTGATACCATAGTCTCCTAATCCCTCGATATTCAAGTCCTCGCCCTCAATGTTAGTGTCCCAAGTCAATAGAAGCGTTATTCTCTTTGCTCCAGCTCGCAGACTCCAATTCGAAGCTTGCTTTTTCCATGTGCCTTAATGGCTCTTAGGGCTGGTGCAGGAATAACTGCAATAGCTGGTAGCCATCTTGGCGCCACGCTTTGTGCTGCAATATTGAGCTCCATCACCACGTGCTGTTCTGGCCAGGTACTACGTGTGAATGAATGACACGATTGACGAATGTACCGCTTTATATGTGTCATGCAGGACGTGAAGGAAAATATTCCCTCACATCAACTACACATATCACATACCAAACAACCCAAACAGATAGTAGCGCGGACCTAAAAGAAACTTTCTTCTATTTATTTTTTAAACGTATTTTTACAAACTAACACACTAATACCAATAAAACAAACAATACTCCATACCATCACATAGTGGAGAAGGAAAACATTTTCTCTTCCAAAACACACCCAAACCATCACCTACAATCACCAATCCTACCAAGCACACACTATGACACAAGCAAGGTGAGTTAGTGTTTATAGTCACACTACTCAAATTTCAAACAAAACAAACATTCATTATAGAAGGGAGGTGGATTTTTTTGTTAGAGAAAAAAGACACACACACACACACACACACACACACACACACGAGCTGAAGTGTAAGCTCAGATCCATGTGAGCGATTTCGAAAACGACATAAGTGAACCTGAATCAATGTGCTCCACTTATGTCAAAAAAAACAAAAAAAAAAAAAACCCACAAGAGAGTCCTGATTCTCGCCAAAAGAAATTCGTTCGGTCCCAAATATTATTACCACAAGTTGTATGTAAAAATTTAGTCAGATTTTTATAATCAAGACGGAACGATTAATTTTCCAAGGAGAAAGCAGACACCAAGCGACAATGGCGATCGGTATCACACAACACTTTTCAGAATGTGTTGATAGAAGTTTGTGCTAGCGATCTTGAAGATAATATAATTATATCATATTCATCACCATTTGCATCCACTACAGAGTTAGATCGAGAGGCTGAGAGAACAATTGTGGTAAATCTGATAGGATGACGAAACCAACAAGACCAGTGAAGAAATAAATTCGTTTGGTACCTCATGAAGATTATTTTTTACAATCTAGTAGCCCCAAATGTGACATGCAGAAAACTTGAGAACGATGAAATACAACTACACGGTGAAATTGAGTGGTTTACTTCATGGTTGGTATGTCTTTGCATGTAATGATCATTTTTTTTTTTTTTTTTTTTTTTTTGGAATGCATGTTTTGATTTTAGAATTCAGAGTTAACTATAGGCAGGTTTATACAATGAAAATGTCACTCGGTAGATCTAATGTTAGAAAGTTTTTCCGTGACAGACTTCATTACCAAAATAGGATAAAGCTAAGATACCTGAATTGTAGAAGCTCAAGTCAACTCAAGATTTTATTTCATCCAACGATTTACTAATGGAAGAAAAAAAAATCGTTCTACAATTTTTCGGGTGTAAGGTTTTTAAAAAACACTCTACTTTATCATCTTCTCCCAAGTAGATAAATCCAGCTCTGACTAATTCTTTGGGGGTAGGTCCTCCCAGATATTTGGGCCACATTCCTTTGAACGTTTGGAATCAACTTTCAAAGTCGCAGTATTCAGACAAGCGCACAGGAAACGAATATTTTTCTCGGACAGGTTCATTTCAATGAGGTAACGGTGGAACCCGAAGTAGTTTGCTCAGGCATAGATGACATCCATAGGGTGGTAGCTGCATGGTAGTATCTCGTTGACGATGAAAACCAGTAAAGAGTCCACGATAAGGAGTGACATCGCTTTCGCATCAGTAGGGTTTTTACACACACATCATCACTTTCTATGGTAGATGTAGTAGTCATAGCGAAGTTCCCATGATGTCGTGCTGAATCGCTGATGTCGCAGCGTACGGCATCGCCGCAATCGCAAGGCACAGCATCGCACTCGACTTGATCATCACTGAACTTGAACCTCTTGTTGACATGTGTCTGTGTGAAAGGATTCATCTTCCTAGCTTGGCGTTTGTAGTCGCCATGAACTATCGGTCTTGGAAGTTTTCCCCTTTTTATAGTAGGCGTAATGAAGTATCGATCTTGTAAATCTTTCCTTTTTTATGCCTAGTTTTGGAAAGTTTTCCTTTTTTTCGTCCTGGACAACGGCACTACCTTCTCTAAGGTACCGTCACAAATGTACCGCAGTGTCATGGGTGGAAAGGCCATAGAAAGGTAAGGACAGTGCTGGGACCATCTAGTACGTTCCAAAATTGCTGAATCTTTATAGATACATACATCCATACGCAACGTCAGACGACACAACTGAAACACTGAACTTCGTATCCCAAACCAGCCTCAGGTCCCAAGCAGGCAAACCCTGTTCCAGCTAAAACATTCGGAGTAGATAATCCTTTCCTGTCCTTAGGCCATTTTGTAAACGTTTCCGATCGACCGGCACAATCACAATAGTCAGTCAAGAAGACAGGACATTTGTATTGTTTGAACTTGGAGTTCGCAGTGGGTATCTTACTCGATTCTTGCTGTGTCGAAGTCATCATTCCTATTGGTGACTATCGTCCTGAAACTACTTTTACACCGGCAATATCGGCATGTCCGTACGGTAAAGTGATGTGGCTGGGAAGTTTTTCCAAGGGTCGACTGACGATTTGGTGAATGGGTAAACGTACAATTTTGTGCGGTTCGTAGGTGATAACTTTGGAACCCTAGTGTAATTCTAAGTATTCGTAGCCGTAATTTTTAGGACTGCCGCTAGCAAAACTTAGAATCTTGTCTTCGGAGTGCTCGTCCGTCCAGGCCACTAAAAGGTCTCCTTCGATTATAGGGTAACGATGATGATCAGGGCGCTGAATGTAGATGAAACTGTCCGTGTCAAAGTACAGGACGCAGTCTCCTAATTTGTGTAAGACTTCGTACAATTAGCATGGGCTGTCACGTAGGCTGCAAGGATGACATTTCCAAATTCGGCCTGTACAAACTCAAGTTCTTCTTCGAAATTGACCAGCCTTCACGAACGACGTCCACGTGCTTCAAGTATCTGATATATATATATTAAGGGTAGAGACACATGCGTGGGTAGTAGGATAAGTAGATAGTTGTATACATAAGAAGGAAGTGTGTGTGCGTTTTGTTGTGTGTGTTGAGACGGACGCCCCTGCTGAGTAAACAGGCACCTATAAGGCATATCAAGGACATCTATCCTGTGGTTAGGCTTTATATTGTATGTAGGTGGATTTTTAGTTCCGGTTGTACTATGAAATTTGAGATGAGGTAAGGGCTCCAGCCCGCGCATAGGCTGGTACATACCCCTAGGTGGGTTGTAAACCGAAGCTCCCACTCCATCTCACATCCCCTAGTTTGTTTCTATTTATTTCTCTTTAGTGTTAGTTAGTTTCTAGTTAGCTTCATGCAGGTGGGTGAGAGGTAGGTAGGATTTATAGGGGGTTAGGTGGTGAAGGAATTGTTAAGGTTTGCTCTTTGTTTAGTAGACCTCCCTTGTGTTTATATGTTGCTGTATTTATTGATTTGTTTTAAATATTGTATTATGTTTCTGTATGTGGCATCGCTGTTTGTGTTCCTTTTCGTGTCAAGTAGTTCGGGGTATGTTGCTGGAGAT
The DNA here is from genome assembly GCA_016617855.1 of Megalonaias nervosa. NCBI lineage: Eukaryota > Metazoa > Mollusca > Bivalvia > Unionida > Unionidae > Megalonaias > Megalonaias nervosa. The sequence goes on along the minus strand of JAECUM010095778.1, from coordinate 26,649 downwards.
CCGATCCTCTTTTGATATTCCCTGAAGTCATTACGTTGATTATGGTATCTGGGGCAGGTGTTGAAGACATGGTCCAGTGTTTCTGGTTCAGAGCAATGGGAGCAGTTGATGGTTTGGTTTAGTTGGTCTTTAAGATGTCTTCCAAAGCTGCTTCTTAGTAGTGTTTTTGCTGTCCTTATTCTGTTGATAATTTTGAGATCGGCAGGTTCCATATTTTTTTGGGCGATTTGATGTTTCTAGCTACCTCTTGTTGAAATTGGAATAGGTGTCTGCCCTTGTTAGTGTTGTTCCATTGCTGTTGCCATTTGTAATTTATTTTCTGTCTTACCTGGCTGTATAGGTCATGGACGCTGTAGGTGAGTGGGTGTATTGTGTTGTTCATGAGGTTTTGTTTCGCTGCAAGATCCGCCTTGTTATTTCCGGTGAGGTTGATGTGTGATGGCACCCATAAAAATTCAATGTTGTGTTGTTTTTCTTCAAGTTGCCGTATGATAGCCATTAGTTTCCTCTAACATATTGCCTCTGCTTCTTGATGTGCCAGATTCGATTGATTTTAGGACGCTTAAGGGGTCGGTTATGATGACATGGTGGTTGTGGTTTTGTGTCTTTATCCATTTTATTGCTTCCCTGATTGCCCAAAATTCTGCTGTGTAGATGGAGCAGCCATCCGGTAGGCGAGCACCGAATTGGAAATGTTGTTGTGGTACAACCATGGCTGCTGCAGTTCTTTTTAGGTCTTTGGACTAGGATCCGTCAGTGTATATTTTGATGTATCCTTTGTATGTTTCCTCCATTACTTTGTGTATGTTGGTTAGGATTTTCCAGGGATTTTCTTGTTTGTTTCCGAAGGTCTGAGCAATGAGGTTTATTTTAGGTGCATTGTTTCTCCACGGGGCGGGGTCACAGATTTTGTATTGTTCTGCTTGTAGATCCGTTATCTCAAGTTCTTCGCGGAGTGTATGTAACCGTTTACATGCTGGAGGTTTTTGGACAAGTTTAGCACTAAAGGGGGTTCTGCATTCTTGTATCGTTGATTTGGTCGGGTTGGTATCCTCATGTATAAAGTTTCTGATGGCATAGCGTAGTATATGTTCTTCACTTCTTAGTTGCAGTGGCAAATCTCCGGTTAATATCTGTAGTTCTTCCGTACTGATGTTAGGTAGAGTGCCTGTGCATAGTCGAAGGGCTTTGTGTTGGAGGGAGTTTAGTTGGTGTAGAAGGGTGTTGTTTGCCGATGCATATACTTGGCATCCGTAGTCCAATTTAGCTCTGATTAGTGATCTGTATAGCATAAGTAGCGTGTGCTGGTCAGCTCCCCAGGTTGTTCTTTTAATATTTTTTAGGAGATTGATGTCTCGTTGGCATGCTTTGATTAGTGCTGCTATGTGGGGTTTCCAGCTGAGGGTTTCATCTAGTAGCATGCCCAGGAAATATGTTTGTTTGACAAATTGCACAGGTGCTCCTTGAAGGTAGAGTTTAGAGTATGTAGGTTTCCGTTTGGTGTTACGAGAGAAGAGCATTCCTACTGTTTTGGTGTTTGAGATTTTAAATCCCCAGTTGTCCGCCCATTTGGAAACAACGTCTAGGTTCTGTTGTTTTTTTTTCGATGTGTGCTTCGCTATTGGGATTTCCCGCTTTCCAAATTCCGCTGTCATCTGCAAATTGTGATAAACTGGTGGGGTTGCAAATTAAACGGGTACAGGTGTAGATCTTTGTTTTATTTGTCACATTAGTAGTGATTATAGAAAGGGTACAATTTTAATTACATGGGTTCTGAGCAAAAGCCAGTCCACTGTGATGGAAAGGAAAATGTTTTCTATTTTTTATGCGTTATCAAATTATTGATCAAATTTAAAAACAACTATTTACATTACCATCACAACTACTATGCTGCTAAAATATGTGTCCACATTACTTGAGAAATTATATAATAATGTTGTTAACTGAATTTTTATTAATTTTAGTGATTCCTTCACCGACATGTTTTGCCTCCTATGACTGACTTTTACTTAGAAATTGCATATATTTTGACTGTCAATATTTAACGTTTTTATGTGTTTGGTGAACTACAAATGCCATATTACGTCATCTTCTTATGTTGTGTCGTACATGAGTGTACCAAGTTTGTCTTGAAAGAGGAGTGAAACTAACTTACGCGGACGTGAAGGAAAACACTGTGTTCGTACAGCTGGCTTTCTTTGCGTTCGTTCTAATCATGATCGTATATCTTTGTGTTTCAGAGGTCATATTTCTTCGTAAGTAAATATATGCATCAATAGATAGACTGCTTGGGTCATCATCCTTGAGGTTCTCTGTTCTTTAACTTCATTACTTCATGCAAACCCCCTGATTCATAGTTTGAAAAAAATGCAACTCAATACTGTAACACTTCTTTCTCTACCGATGTGAGTGTGTGTATGTCAAAATGTTTAAATGAGATTTAAAAAATTGTTAGTTTCAAAACGCGAACTAATAATGTGACCGTGCAGTATTTGATGTGGTAAGGAAAAAAATGCTAAAATACACAACAGAGGGATTGCAAATAGACACTCTAGATTGTCTGACCTGCAAAAGGTTGCGCGTAGGCAATATTTTGGTCACGCAAGCTTAGAACAAAACAATGCGTCAATCGTCATAAACGATTTCATTGACAATACTTATTTTCTTACCGCGTTCACTTCGAATTGACTTCAGTAGCTCTTGTCACAGTAAAGAGATAGGTCCTGATTTTCTGTCTCACCGCTAGGTACTTTACAAATAAAATTTAAAAATAAAACTAAGGCACGAACAATCGTACACTGGGCTATCCCATGGAAATTGTGTCAGTCATTTTGCAAAATACATGACAGAATGTTTGGATGTGAGAACATTTTAGTCGCTTACGTCTTCAGTTCTCTCTGCTGATATTTTACAATGCTGAATTTTTCCTATGGATGTGATTGTCTGAATGGAATGTTTCTTTGAAACTTTCTTTAGGAAAATATACCATAAAACAAACGTTAAGTATCGCGATATTTTTTAAAAGTCGGAATAACAGACTCTGTCTCTCCGTCTTTCTCTCCGTCGTAATAAGTTTGATTGAAATCCTAATGGTATCTGTTCCTGTTTTAGGAAACCTCTCCAAAAATGTGATCAGTAGTCATCATAATTATGTGAATTATTCCGTTTGTCATGTAGTTTGCTTTAAAAATAACTTTACACCTTAAAAATGCAGATTTTTTTTTTCTTCCATCAGTAAATCGTTGGATGAAATAAAATCTTGAGTTGACTTGAGCTTGTACAATTCAGGTATCTTAGCTTTATCCTATTTTGGCAATGCAATGTGTCACGGAAATTTTTTTCTAGCATTAGATATACCGTTTTTCAGAAAAAACAAACACATGGCTTTTCCAAGAATGACGAAAGTGACATTGCACTGTATAACCCTGCCTATGGTTAACTCTGAATTCTAAAACCAAAACATGAGTTCAGATAAAATATAAAAATGTTCGACCTATTTTCTCTTAGACTGTCGGATGAACTAGGCGCGTTTTGGTGATGTCCGTAGTTTTGTGAAAACTTTGCAACATTGTAGCGTGTGCTGCGAAACACATGACATCTCTTAAATTTGTGATATACAGCAAATGTTAAGCAGTCAGTCGACAATAAATATCACACTACCTTTTATATGAAATTGATGAATGAATGAAAACTATGAAAATTTTTCACATAGAATGTATGGTTGTCTTAAGTACTTTTGTCCTATAATACCGCAAAAATAACAGAACCAAAAATGGTGTCTTAAGTTTGATTTTTTATTTACCATTCTTTTTTCTTTCTTTCTGTAATGTTAATTATGTCTGCCCATCTCTCAACACACTATCTCCAGCATAAAGTACCACTTTCTACTGTCATCCAATGCAGTAACACTCGTGTGTGTATGTATGTGTGTGTGTGTGTGTGTGTGTGTGTGTGTGAGCTTTCGCTTACGCACATATCGTTTGTATCAAAATTTAATATGATCATTACATACAAAGGTATACCAACCATTGACGTAAACCATTTAATTTCACCGTGTAGGTGTGTTTCATCGTTCTCAATTTTTCTGCAAGCCACTTTTGGGGCTACTAGGCCTAGATTGTAAAAAATAATCATCTTGAGGTACCAAACGAATTTATTTCTTCACTGCTCTTGTTTGTTCTGTCATCCTATCAGATATACCACCATTGTTCTCTCAACCTCTAGCTCTTACTCTATAGTGGATGCAAATGGTGTTGAATATGAGATAATGATATCATCTTTAAGATCGCTAGCACAAACTTCTACCAACACATTTTGAAAAGTGTTGTGTGACACGGATCGCCATTGTCGCTTGGTGTCTGCTTTCTCCTTGGAAAATTAACCGTTTCGTCTTACTAAGTTTTACACACTACTTGAACACTTTACCTTTACGTTATAGGTGTAAGCCGTCGTTCTCAATTTTCTGGATGTTCGTTTGTGCGTCTCTCAAATGTGGTAATAATTTTTGTGATCAAACGAATTTCTTTTGGCATGAATAAAGACTCTCCTGGGGGTTTTTTTTGACAGAAGTGGAGCACATTGATTCAGGCTCACTTATGTCGTCTTCGAGATCGCTCACATTGATTTCGGCTAACACTTCAGTTCGTGTGTGTGTGTGTGTGTGTGTGTGTGTGTGTGTGTGTGTGTGTGTGTGTGTGTAAGGGTATTGGGATGTTGTATAGTATAGTGATGTGATGGATAGTATTTTTTATGGTGTAAAGGATAGTATATTTTGTGAGATTTCATCTCCTCTTACACGCTAAGTTAACACGGGATGTTTTGGGATAGTTTTTTGTGGGGTGATGGATGGTATGGATGGTGTAATGGATTGTATCTTTATGGGGTGTTGAATGGTATATAAGGTGTGTGAAAGTATATTGGTGAGATTCCATTTCCTTCTCTTACACTCTAAGCTAACACACGGCGCTTTGGGAGTGTGTGAGGGGTGTGGAATGCTGTTGGCATGTTGGATGGTATACGTGATGTGATGGATAGTATTTCTATGGTATGATGGATTGTATGTTTTGTTTGTCTTATCTCTTTCTTTACACTCTAAGCTAACAATTGAGGTTTTAAATAGCTCATGGGGGGGGAGGTGATGGATGGTATAGATGGTGTAATGGATATTATTTTTATGGGGTATTGAATGGTATATAATGTGTGTGATAGTATGTTTGTGAGATTTCATCTCATCCTCTTACACTCTAAGCTAATACAGGGCGTTTTGGGAGTGTGATGGATAGTATGTTTGGATAGTATGTTTTGTTTGCTTTATCTCCTTCTTTGCACTCTAAGCTAACACAGGACGTTTTTGGATAGTGTGTTGGGGTGATGGATGGTATAGATGGTGTAATGGATAGTATTTGTATGGGATGTTGAATGGTATATAATGTGTGATAGTATGTTTGTGAGATTTCATCTCCTCCTCTTACACTATAAGGTAACACCGGGCGTTTTGGGATAGTGTGTGTAAGAAGGGGCGTTGAATGGTATAGTTGGTGTGGTGGATTGTATTTTTGTGATGTGATGGATAGTATGTTTGTCTATTTTCATCTGCTCCTTACACACTAAGCTAAGACTGGGTGTTTTGGGATAGTGTGAGTAAGGGTTGTTGAATGATATTGGGATGTTAAATGGTATAGGTGGTGTGATGGATATTATTTTTATGGTGTGATGGATAGTATGTTTTGTTTGTTTTCATCCCTTTCTCTTACACTCTAGGCTAACACAGGACGCTTTTGGATAGTTCTTTTGGATGATAGATGGTATATATTGTGTAATGTATAGTGGTGTTGAATGGTATATAAGGTGTGTGAGAGTATGTTTGTGAGGTTTCATCTCCTCTTACACTCTTAGCTAACACAGGATGTTCAATGGTATAGTTGGTGTGGTGGATTGTATTTTTGTGGTGTGATGGATAGTATGTCTATTTTCATCTCCTCTTACACTCTAAGCTAACACACGGCTCTTTGGGATAGTGTGTGTAAGGAGTGTTGAATGGTATTGGGATGTTGGATGGTATAGGTGATGTGATGGATAGTATTTTTATGGTGATGGATCGTGTGGTTTGTTTGTTTTATCTCCTTCTTTACACTCTAAGCTAACACAGAACGTTTTTTGGATAGTTTTTTGGGGTGATGAATGGTATAGATATTGTAATGGCTAGTATTTTTACGGTGTGATGGATAATTATGTTTTGTGTGTTTTATTTCCTTCTCTTACACTCTCAGCTAACACAGGACGTTTTTGGACAGAGCGTGGGGGTGATGGAATGCATAGATAGTGTAATGGATAGCATTTGTATGGGGTGGGTGAGAGTATGTTTGTGAGATTTCATCTCCTCGTCTTATACGCTAAACTAACACATGGTGTTTTGGGATACTGTGTGTAAGGGGTGTTGAATGGTATTGGGATTTTGAATGGTATAGGTGGTGTGGGATTTCATCTTCTTCTCCTACACTCTAAGCTAAAACAAGGTGGTGTGTGTATGTGTGTGTCTTTTTCCCTAACAAAAGAACCTATCTCCCTTCTGTAATGAATGTTTGTTTTGTTATATTTGAGTAGTGTGACTATAAATACTAACTCACTTTGCTTGTGTGATAGTGTGTGCTTGGTAGGGTTGGTGATTTTATTTGATGGTTTGGGTGTGTTTTGAAAAAACAAAAAGCTTTCATTCTCCACTATGTGATGGTATGGAGTATAGTTTGTTTTATTTGTATTAGTGTGCTAGTTTGTAAAAAGATGTAAAAAAAAAAAAAAAACAACCTAGTTTCCTTTAGGTCCGCGCTACTATCTGTTTGGGTTGTTTAGTATGTGATACGTGTAGTTGATTTGAGGGAAGTTTTCCTTCACGTCCCTGCTAGGCATATAAAGCGGTACATTCGTCAGTCGTGCCATTCATCATCTATCAGTGAAGGATGGCCACCATTAACTTCAACAAGCTTGAAAAGTTGCAAGAGGTGATAGATACTCTAGCCATGGTAGAAGAGTTGCTAGAAAAGGTGGAGGCAGTCTTAGGAGAGCAAATATTGAAGTGAATAACTTAAGGAGAGAAAAAGGGATTTTAAAAGATGTATTGGAGGAGGATAAAGAAGAAAGGTAGGAAAAAGAGGAAAAGGAGAAGATGAATATGGAGATAATAATAATAATAATAATAATAATAATGAGGACTTTGTATAGCGCCTAATCTTTAGAAGCTCTAAGCGCTTTACAACATTTGACAACACTTAAAAAACATATATAATGATATGATTACAAAAATAAAAACAAACACCACGAAATTAGAAACAGAAAACATGCTGTAAATATTTAAGGTAAGGATACATTATTAGGTCTTTAAGTCTGTTCTTGCAGTTGAAATAGGTGAGTTTTAAGAGCGCTCTTGAATGAGATCACTGTGTCTTTGTGTCTAAGTGCAGTGGGCAATTCGTTCCACGTTGCTGGGCCCTGGTATGCAAAAGAGCGTTGTCCATATGATTTCATTTTCATAGTGGGAATAATGAGAATACGAGTGTCAGAAGAGGAGCGTAAGTATCTTGCAGGTGTGTACACATGGGTGAGGTCAGATAGGTATGTTGGACTGGAACCCGTCAGTGAAACGTAGCACAGAGAACAAATTTTGTGTTTAATTCTGGATCGTATGGATAGCCAGTGTAGGGTACAGAGCAGGGGAGAGGCGTGCTCTGATCGTGGTACTCTAAGGATGATCTGAGAAGCTGTGTTTTAAACTTTTTGAAGTTTCTGGAGTAGATATTGAGACGAACCAGACAGAATTGAGTTACAATAGTCCAGTCTTAAAAGTACTAAGGAACACACAAGTGTTTTAGTGGCATCAACTGAAAGATACTTGTGAATGGAGCTGATGCGTCTCAGCTCAAGATATGCAGCCTTGCATATGTTCATGACATGTTGGTGCAATGAGAGAGTACTGTCAAGAGTAACACCGAGGTTTCGTACTGACTGTGTGAATTTAATGTTGGTGTTGCTGATATTTATTGTCTGAGGTAAAGGATGTGAATGAGAAAGTCTTTGTGTTGTAATCAGAATGGCTTCAGTTTTATCATCATTCATCTGCAGCTTGTTACTTGTCATCCATGATTTCACATCGGAAATGCACCTCTCTACGCCTTGGATGGTAGCTTCAACTTCAGTTGGATGGCTAGATTTGTATATTTGGGTGTCATCAGCATACAATTGGTGAGACACTGGATGATGATCTATGACACTTGAGAGTGGCTGAGTGTATAGAATGAAGAGAATAGGTCCAAGAACAGACCCCTGTGGAACACCACAGCATAGATCAACTGGGCTGGAGTGTTTTCCATTTGCGGACACAATTTGTGTCCTGTTGACCAAGTAGGACTTGAACCATAGTAAGGCCGTATCATGAATGCCAAATACATGCTGGAGACGGTGAAGTAATATATCATGGTCTATAGTGTCAAATGCTGCAGACAAGTCAAGGAGAGTGAGGACTGTAATCTTTCCGCTATCCAAAGCAGAGAGAAGGTCATTGACTACTTTCAGAAGAGTAGTTTCAATACTGTGGCAGGGGCGATATGCAGACTGTACATTGCTAAAAAGACTGTTTGAATTCAGATGAGATACAAGTTGGGATAGAACAACTTTTTCTAAGATTTTTGACATGAATTGGAGATTAGAAACTGGGTGGTAGTTCTTTAAATCATTATGGTTGAGTGTTGGTTTCTTCAGCAGATGCTTTACAATGGCAGTTTTGTACAATGATGGGAATTCTCCAGATGAGAGAGAGGTATTAATAACATCAGTGAAGGCAATATTGGATCCAAGCACTCTAGCAGCAGTGACGTCGGAATCAGATCAAGTTCACATGACTTTGGTGCACTCTTCATCACAATTGTACGTACAAAATCCATAGAGACAGGTTCAAATGCTGCTAACGGTTGCTGCTGAAATTCTGTATTGCAACTGTATGGTGATGACGAGTCAACTGAAATTGTGTTGTTAAGTTTATCTCTGATGGTTTGTACTTTGTCACGGAAGAAATTTGCAAACAGGTCTGGAAGGTCAACTAGAGGGAAGGTAGTTGGAAGTGGTGTACATTTGTTCCTTGACATTAGCTTGTTAGTAATCTCGAATAGCTCTTTGCAGCTGGAACTTTCCATGATCTTGGTACTGTAGTGGGCTGATTTCGCTGCATTGACTATGTGACATTCTTCTTAGCGGCATCACAGATCTGCTTATGAATAGTGAGTCTGGTGGAAAGCCAAAGCCTCTCAGCTTTACGGCGGTCTCTTTTAGCAGTGCGAAGCTGGTCCCTAACACTCTTATACCACGGAGAACACTTCTGAATTGCTATTCTGCACTTGGCTGCTGAGGCATGTTTGTCGAGCAATGAACGCAGGCAGTTATTAAGTTTTTCTGCTGTAGGAGGTAAGCTAGTTGTTAGGTCTGCTTGGATGTCATGCATTAGTTTGGTTCCATTTATCATACGGAGGTTTCTCTTACTAGCGAATAAAGGTGGAGGGTTAGGGACTGATATGTCAAGATGGCATATAATGCAGAGGTGATCTGATGAAAGTTCGTGGGACACCAGGGAGGACTGTAGAATATTATCATCAGGTCTGTAAAGAATCCAATCTAAAATGTGACCATGTTTATGGATGGGTTGGCTAACTGACTGAGGTTGAAAACGTGAATGGAATCTAGGAGTTTTGATGTGCATGGGTTTCCAGGACAGTCAAAGTGAAAGTTGAAATCTCCAAGAATCAGGTTGCCACCTATCGAATTTCCATACTCCAGGAGATTCGGAAACTGCTCCAAAAAGAGAGATTCTGTCAGCTTGTTTTTTCTACTAGGAGGAGGGCAGTAGAGGCAGAAAAAATGGACAAATCTTTGTTCCAGTGTGAGTGTAGTTTGGACTAGTTCAAATGATGTTGGTAGAAATTGAAGGCTGTAGTGTAGTTAAGACGGTTGATCATGAAGTTCTTTGCAATGACAGCAATTCCACCTCCGTGAGTGGCGGGGGAATGACTTGATGGAGTAACTGGTGGGTGTTAGATCCGCGCACTTGGGTTCATCGCCTGATGTTTTTAGCCATGTTTCTGTCAGGAAAAAGACGTCGATATTCTGATCATTGATAAAATTAACTATTTCTGTGCGCTTTTCCGATGGTCCTACTGATTGGGCATTGAATAATGCGATGCGCAGTGGTATCTCTTCGATAGTTGACACAAAGGTTGACGATTTAATTAGAATTTGAATTAGGTTGTCCAAATTAACGACCAAAGTTTTAAATTTCTGTGCCGGAAAGGGCGAAAGGGAGATAACTGGAATTCTTCTTCCTGTTCTATGCCGGCCAGCCTTGAAACAACACTTCTTTTTTCGCTTCCGTTTACAGTTATGGAATGATAAATGTAGTCCCAGGTCGTTTAGTCTAGTGCACAATGTAGTGTGGAGAGCCAAGGAGTGGTCATTTAAGGCAATTAATGAGGGTCCATCATAGCATAAACGGGTGGACTGGCGAGTATCACGTGATGGAGGTTTGTTCGATAACAAAGGAAGCTGCAACAGTGGAGCAAGACAGCTGAGAAAAAGTCTAATTTTTTTCGTTTTCAATACAAGAAGATGAAGAAACACATTCGAATAGAACAGCCAGTGCATGATGAACACAATAACGCAGACGAAGACAGACAACAAGCGCATAGATCATGAAAAACGGCACAAAAATCCGGGACAGCTGCCTCAAGCCGGTTAAGCGATAGCGGCCATCTTGATGAGATGCGTTGCTCTTGGTAATAAACGCAAGATAAGAAGTTGCGTTGTGTTCTTTCTATAGCTCCACATCCACATTTACAAACTATCGATCCGATTATATTCTTTATAATAAATGTTGATTGAGTGAACTGCAATTTCTTCTAGTCGGGCATGAAGAATTTTAAATTTCCTCCTTCCTCAGTAAAAGTTTCTAGGAACATAAGAGTCGTGTGTATTTAAAACGTTCTTGAAGTTGTTAAAGGAGTCTATTTGACTAGTTTCAGTAGATAATATATTCAATTCTCGAATGGTCGATGGAAGAAATTAGTTGCAATAAAGAGCTGGAAATTGTATACATTACATTAGTCAAATCGAGTAATATCACTAAGAGCTGGTGGAATCAGAAATATGTGATAGGGAGAACTTAAACCAGTTGTAATTACACAAGAGTGTAAGTTTGTGTTTTTGTCGTCTGAATTCAAGACTGTCCCATCCTATTTCTCGGTGTAGTGCTTCAATAACTACTAATTTTGTTTCACCAGTCACAATTATCGTTGCCTCATTTTTTCGAGTTCTCTTCCCTTGAGTAATATGCAGTTGTCACAAACCACATCAGAATGGGTCGTATAAAAGACGTAAATATAATTTCTAAAGATTTCCTGTCTACGCATTACATTAACTCTTTACTATGACTTTTCCTTTATATAGACTATTTGCTTGTGCCATGGGCAGTCACTTAAGAGAAACAGTGCAAGATGTTTGTGCGCGTCAACTTCCTTTTTAGAAGGGTTGAAAGCTATAAGCCAATTATTTGCGAAAAGAGAATTTTTTTTTTCCAAGTCAGAGTTGAAGTTATGAATGGTTACGGCTGGATTATCAACAAATAGAAAGATACTTTTATCATCTGCAAATAAACTTATATCGGATTCTGTGTCGTATACAATGCCATTTATGTTTATCAAGAAAATGAAGGGACCTAAACCCTCTTCGAACGAGGTTAATCCATACGAATCAAAATATTCCGCCATATTGCCATCGGAAAAGTAGACCCAACAGGTTCCTGGTCGATTACTGGCGAGGCTCGAATGTCCTTGGGTTTTCGATGAGGAAGTCTGTCTTTGGCACATGCCACTGGATTACACAGAGCTTTGCACGAAATGTGTGTCAAGTGGCAATGAGGTTTCCATGTATTCATTCCTGAAAATCCACATATTTCACTGGTGATGATAAGCAATGATTTCAAGCTTGACTTTTTTTTCAGACTGGTCCATCAGGTAGGTAGAGGAGTAGGAACAATTCGCGCTCTGCTACAGGAGAGCTCTGATGCCATTGCTTCGTTACTAATTAATGGGGGAGGGTCCAGCTTTGGAGCAAATCTTTGTACCATTAATTCAAGATTCCTCTTATAAAATTTCCAGATAATCCTTAAACATCTCTTCCTGAAAAACAAAACAAAACAAAACAAAAACAACAAACAGAAACATGTTTTAACTTGGGTTATACTTATTATGTTGAGAATAAATACTGCGTGTTGTGAATTCTGAGAGTTGTAATTTCTTTATCCAGAACTTCTTAACTTGTAACTGGATATGTTATAGTGCAGCATAGGAGCATGAGGAAAGAAAGCCCCTCCCCACCCACCCCACAATTAAATGCAGTAGTTTGATTGTTATTTTGTCTAAATCTGGACACGTTATATGAAACGAGGCGGTACCGTGTCTGTAAAATAGTTAACAGATTAATGTGGTGAGACATTAGTTAAAGGATAAAAATTAATGTTGTACGGGTGAAATTCCCAAGAGGAATTAATCATAACTAGAACACTAATTTAATTACAGATACTTTCAGGCTGTTCCTCAGCAACTTTGTGCAAAAGTTAACTATCCTAGTCATGCTCAAGACAAGATAAAATACACGCATTTAAGACTGCTCAGGAAATGAAACATCATGCAAAGTAGATCTCCCGTATTCCTTCACAAGAAGAATGGTAAAAGCAGTAAAAAAAAGGAATAAAGCCCAAACAATTTTTGTAATGTCCGACAATACTTTAGTTGGCATATTTTGAAGAATAATATTTCTGCACGGAAAATATATCTAGTTATATCTAGAGCTATTTGAACCTAAATATTCTCTTCACACATTTCTCATTATATAATTAAGCAGTGTGATTATAGGAGTGACTCAAAAAAGTATACTTATCTTTCTCTTCGCACAGTTGTTTCTGTGTTAGAAATTGAAATTTTACTATTGTACTTTAGTCTTTTTGTCGCACGAATAATAACGAGTAATAACACGACCCTATATGTCTGCGGCATGATGCCCCAGTGCTAGACATCACTATAAACTGCCACACTGCAGACATCGTAGCGATATTACTGAAAAATTATAAAAGCTACGTTAAAAATCCAAGTCACACACACACACACACACACACACACACACACACACACACACACACTAAAATGGACTCTCAGGTCTGGCATTCTACAAAATTTACTGGCAAACGGCTCTGTTGGAACAGATCAATCATGCTCGAACAAGATGCCCATGTGAGCCTGAGCTCCCTCACCTGGCTGACATCTGCCAGAGAGACAAGTTAAAGAAGTGTTCCCAATGAAAATTAAGTTAGTATGATGCACAACATCTTTCTGAGCCTAAAATGATTCATCAATATATTAAAAACAACTGACAATAGAAGTATCTTTACGCTGTGAATTGAGCATCTTCACCAATTTCCCTCTTCATAGTAGCTACATCCCATTCATCATATCGCAGACAACGGTCTTCCAGAACGCAGGTCATCTTCCATGGGTTCGCGACCATCTTTAAATCGATGAAATTACCTCGAAATAATAGGATATGACGAAGAATTAAATTTGTGAATTTCATCCAAGTCGGCCTTGATATCAGTCGGAGAGTAACATAAGAGTGTCCTAAGTTTACAGTATGTTCTTTGCTCAGTAGCAGAATTTCTCCCTGGTCCGATATTTTGACGCCACTGTCAGTTACCTAAGTTACGTCACACACATATCTGCAGATATCCGTTTTGCAGCTGCAGATCATTTTATATAGCATTACTTTGTCTATCGATCGGCATTAAATTTATTGACAGGTTCAAACAAAACAAATGATATGGCAAAGTATTCAAAAGTCTCTTCATGATTGCGGAGTGGAGCTATTTTCCTACAAAATTAATCTTTCAATTCCTGTTTGAAAGAAAAAGACGCCACTGCGTAAACTTCCAAGTATAAGGAAGAAAAAGTTGAATTTATTTCAAACTATATACATTTCATATCATCTAGTAAAGTTTAGTACAAATATACTTTTAACTTTCAAATTTCCTCTTCTTTACCCCCTCCCCCCCAAAAAAACATTTTAGCACTCATAACTTTGCAAAATACTTTTCGCTGATCTAAATTATTGGGAACCAGAGTAACCACACGTTTCTCGATGGTATGACTACAATTTCCTGATGGCATCACGCTATTCAATCCAGCCAAGTCATACCAAAGACTTATAAAAATGGTACTAATTGCTGCCTCGCTAGGCGCTCAGCATTAAGAGGTTAGTGTTGGGACTGGTTGGCCTGGTGTCAGAATAATGTGACTAGGTGGGACATCATGCTACATGATGCTCCACTGCTAGACATCACTATAAACTGCCACACTGCAGACATTGTAGCGATATGACTGAAACATTGTTAAAGCGACGTTAAAAATCCAAATCACACTTACACACACAAATCACCTTTATCCACAGAACATTTACATTTCTGTGGAATAGGAAGGGGTTGGACATTATTTTGGTTAATTAAATTAAAGTAACACCTGACAGGAAATACCACTGCTTTGGAAGACCACTGTTTCGAAGACCACCTATCGTTATAGAGCAGTCTTGGGAGATCACTTTTAATGAAAGACCACTACTTTGAAAGGCCACCTGTCATAAAAGAGCACTGTTTCAAAACATCACATGTTATGAAATACCTTTGTTCTGGAAGATCATCTGTCATGAAAGACCATTGATTTGAAGACCACCTGTTATGAAAGACCACTGATTTGGAAGACCATCTGTCATAAAAGGCCACTGATTTGGAAGACCACCTCTCAAGAAGGGCCACTGATTTGAAAGAAAGCCTGTCATGAAAGGCCACTGATTTTGAAAACCACCTGTCATGAAAGACCAGTTATTTAGAAGACCATCTGTTGTGAAAGGCTACTGATTGGGAAGACCACCTGTCATGAAAGGCCACTGATTTGGAAGACCACATGTCATGAAAAACCATTGATTTGAAAGTACGGCACATTAGACGCCCACTCTATATGTAATAGTCCAAACTGAAATTTTCTGTAGAAATCACTTTTCTTCTTTATGTCATAGTGACCATGATCAATCGTCGTTGGACCTCAAAATCGTTAAGCTTCTTTTGTACCCCAAGTGGAAATCTGTGACGAAGAACTTCTGTTATTGTTTGCAAACAAGTTTTCTTCTTTGTACAAACACAATGACTTTTTGTCCTTTTGACGCCGAAATCGACAAGATATTCCTGTCACAAAGTTTGATAATCGTAGCTGATGGAGAATTCAAGTTCTTGTTTGGACACCGTTTTTCATCCATCCTTCAGGCGCAGTTACCCTGACCTTAGATCTTTTGAACCCGAGTAATTCCGAACCAAACTTGAAAGCCAACCACATTTTTTTGTGTTTTTTTTTAAAAATGAAAGTCGATGTTGGAGAACTCAAGTTGTAAAACTGCTTACGGAGAGACGGACGGACAGACAAACAACATAACAGCATCATAACACGCTCATGTTTGGCGTGTACAATTGAAAAACGGAAGAGGAAAAGATGGAAACTGTTGAAAATCTGATTTCGGAAGCAGTTTCTCACACAGTCACCTTCTTTTAGACAAAAATAACATTATGTTGACCTTTTCAACATTCGGTTTCTTTTCTACGGTACCTCGTGGATGCTTTCGGTCAGATTTTTGCTAGTAGGAAGCAGACATAGCTACTTCTCTTTGTACATCACGTAAATATATGGCAAATTGTATTAGACTTCAGCATGCGGATGTATTCATATATATGTTGTGACTTGGAATACATTATATGACTTTTTTTTCCAGGAAACAATATTTACATAATAATAACCTTATAATTAACACTTAACTTTGCCTAAAATAAAAAACAAACAAACATGAATCTGCTTGCACGCGAGCGTCCCATTATGTTGCCTTTTTGTTTTGAAATATACGGGTTAAGCATAATAACCTTAGAATGAAATGTAATATTTCCTTTCGTATTCAACTAAATATCTATATGTTAGGACAAAAATATAAATAGCAAGTCATTTTTTAAACGACCTCATAAGATAATTAGGATCTTATTTCATTAACATGTGTTTCGAATGTGGGTTAAACGATATCTCGCTCTTGAAGACGGAATCATGACTGTTACGGCTCCTATGCCATATTTGGTTTTTATGAGATTCCATTTTAGTTCCATACTTTGCACAACTTAAAAGATAAAACTACTACCCGCATCATAGCAATGTGGGAGAGCTAGGAAATATGACTGTCATATAATGATAAATCATTTCTTTTGCAACAATTATATTATTCATAAATAAAAAATCATTTTGTTTCGTTAGACATATCTTTTATTTAAGTTAAAATGACAAATTCACGCAGACTTTAGGTCTGTTCGTGGTGAACTCGCACACATTTCATGTTATAAAGCTGTTTGGTATATCCTTTCTGTTCGGGGTGGGCTTTTAGTCAAAGCTGTTGTGCACATATATTGTTAACGCTAATATTTAATTAAAATAGATTTTTATTTTTATGTTAAATATAATACAAAGGTTTCATGTCAGTGGCAATTGACCAATTCGTGTTACGGCACCTGTCATGGGCGTGTATGCCATTATCACCACATGTTTTCCCTTCCACTTCTTACGCCCAATTCATGTACTACAGCTGCTATATATCACAAATAATAAATCAATTATAGTTTATTATTCACCGGGCAAGCTGATACATCCAAATGTTAGGAGTATTGCGTCAGACTGACATTTCTGTAACAATTTCTCAACTGTACGTTAGCGGCGAAAGATCTATAGAGAAATAAAACGGAATGTGTTGAGATAAAAGAAACTAATGTTTTACGTTAAATTCATATCGAAACTGAGCAGACGTGATCAAGGTTTGATAATACAATGTTATAACTGTAAATATAGTCCACCAAATTTTCTGCCACGTTTTGGTACAATGGACCCTTCATATATCTTAAAATTCGTGTTTCCGAAGTAAAATCCCCTTTTAGTGAAATGATTTCCTTTATTATAATCTCTTTTTCTTATCTTTCGTAGTCAGGTTTTGCAATTCTTCCTGATTCCGGAAGCGATTTCTCACACAATCGCGTTCATTTATATAAAATTCTGGTTTTCTTGACTTTCGCAACATTCGGTTTTCATTATTGCACCTTGCTTTAGTGCCGATTTTATTAATCAAAATCATCCGTAGCTTCAGGCAAATATGTCCCAAGCTGTGACACGTGACTTTATGTTTCTCACAATTTTTTAAAATGCATTTTGCTTGTGTTATTTACGTGTCTTCAAGACACCACAAAGACTGTTTGACCTGTGCTACCTGGTTAGATGTTTTATATTATATTGTATACAGGGTTCTATTGTAATACATTGTAACATGTTTTCATACCACAGTCTACAGTCATGTAATTTTGTAGAAATATTTGTATACAGGTTGCAATGGCCTAATTAGATTTTAAACCAAAATGGACATTTTAGAATTTTTGGGGGAAAAAAACCGTTTGATTATTCTGAACAATTTGTGAAAATGATGATTTGTTTCTCTTAGCCAGATACCACAAAATGTTCATAACTTTTCTCCATGAAATTTCGTTGGTATATTTTTATTCATATCTAGATTAATATATTTTTCGGTCAGTATGTTCTTTTTTCTTTTAAATATAACGTTTTTAACATTTTGGGTTTACACTTTTAACCAAAATTAGGCAGTAAAGAAATTTTAAAATTTGCAAGCCATATTTGCACGAATATGTAGACGAAGTGATTATATCTGCAGGCAATTATACAACAGTCAATTTCTTTTTTGTTCTTTTTAGTTTTTAAAGTTGGCTTTGACTTTCGTGCAGTGGAGATATATCTCACAGTGTATATTAGAACTACAAAACCCTTTTTGAATTTTTTGTTGTTGTTGTTGTTGCTCCAGAAACCATCTTTAATACCCTTTTAGACGACATTAAGTGTACGCTGTTATCATCTTGTAGTTTTAATTGAGATGCTGGAGGCTGGAGAGGCCCTTTATATATATATATATATATATATATATATATATATATATATATATATATATATATATATATAGAGAGAGAGAGAGAGAGAGAGAGAGAGAGAGAGAGAGAGAAGAAAAAGGATGCTAAACGGAGGTGTAGATCTCCACAGAGTTATCCTCATATTTTTTAACTTGAATTTGAAAATAACTGTAATGCCCCCGAAACTGCGTCTAACATGGCGTCAGAAGAGCTTTCTGTTAATAACTGTGTTGATAAGTTGTTAATAGTCCTTCAAAGACCAAAAATCACTGCATCGATTGATAAAGTTTTGCGAAGGATTGTTGAAAACAAAATACGCCAGGAAGTTTCCAGTGAAATGAAATGCTTGAAAACCTCAGTTGTTAAAGTTCGCGCAGAACTTGAAAAGAAGCATGAAAAGGTCGGGAACCAGTTAGATGATCCATATCGCTACTCACAATGGCAAATCATTGGCATATATGGTGTTCGCGAGCCCAAGCCGCAGTCTAACCCTGACACAGAAATTGAGGTTAAACAGGACGTCAAAGAGGACAGCGAAGATTCTGAAGAAAACAAAGCAAACGAGAGAGAGAGAGAGAGAGAGAGAGAGAGAGAGAGAGAGAGAGGGAGTATGGGCTTATTTGTGCTGAAGCTTGCAAAGATTATTAGGGTATAACTGAGAATAGACGACATTAACAGAAGTCACCCAATAGGGCCATCCTGTCCAAAAAAATAGACCAATCTTGGTTAAAAAGCAAGATCTAAATTAAAACCCCTCAAACTGCCCTTTAAATTGTACGTTAATGACGACATAACACAAACAATATGAAAGATCACCAAAATAAGCAAGAATTCTGAAAAAGGACGGGAAAATCAAAGATACTTGTTTGTGGGGTGGAGTGATCTTCATCAAAAAGATGAATGAATTGGTCATTCGAGTTACAACTTGAACAGCAATGCTGACATTGATGGCCAGCTTCAGCCGTACAGTACGCATTAGCACGCAATCTGCAGAAAACACCCTTGCTGACACAATCACCTGATTCTCACAAATCCCCTGCATCTCAATCTGATGAAGAACAATCGTTAATGCTGTTCTAAACTATGTGTATTAGCTGTGTGTTATGAACACATCCAGACTTGATAACAGATACAAACGTAAAAGTAGCAATACGCCAATTACATACTTCACTTACTCGATTGCTCGACCACGTCTGACATAGACATGATTTTGTAATATCAGTTAAAATGATTTGTAGTCCATTAGAAAATATCGCCCAAGATGGCTTCACAGATTCGGTAAGGAATTGTTTTTACGT
Organism: Megalonaias nervosa; assembly: GCA_016617855.1. Classification (NCBI taxonomy): domain Eukaryota; kingdom Metazoa; phylum Mollusca; class Bivalvia; order Unionida; family Unionidae; genus Megalonaias; species Megalonaias nervosa. The sequence goes on along the minus strand of JAECUM010095778.1, from coordinate 7,227 downwards.
CATATTTTCTGTTCCCTGTCTTGAAGGTTTATCAACGACACTGTTACGCAATGTTTGTTCATGTTTACGGCATAACTAGTTAAGTTCATGCTCATTTACAAATCCAAATACCTGCAACGAGCGTGTTGTGATTTACATGTGTGTTTCTATTGAAAAATAACACGCAACTATTTTGTCCGGGCAAAATTTCGTTAGAATGACAAAAGATTTTAGTAATTTATTTAACACAATCTTTTGAATCAAAGCGATTTAGTCCTTACTCTTTTTTTAGCTTTGTATACTTATATGTATTTATACTTTTCCTTTATAAATATTTATACCAGTGTTAAGGTTTTATGATGCTATAAATTTTTTGTCAATGCTGAGAAGACAGTGCTCTGATAAGCTATTGTTTTCCACTGAATTTGACAAAAGGTTTATACAACTAAATATTGTTTAAACTTGAGCAATATACACCCTTTCTGCTATCGAAGTAGGAGCATGCCAAATTAAGTGGTAAATGTAAAGACAAATGTCTCAAGTTGTCATATATTTGTGTGGTATAAAAAAGTAATAATATTATACTGCTCAGAAAATCTATATAAAAGGCATCTATGATGTACTGCGAAAGTAACCGAAAGTTGCAAAAGTCAAGTTACCGCTATTTTGTATAACTGAAGGTGATTTGAGAAATCACTTCCGAACCGGTCTTTGAAAAACGAAAAGATAGCAGCAGAGAGGGTGGACCCTACAACTTTGTAGAGACCTTATTTTCGAAATTTAAGGGTTCCTACGAAGGCTGAAAAAAAAGTTTTTGCCTTAATAGTAAAAACTTCTCTAATTGACCAGATTTTTTAAAATTTTTTGACAATCTGGTCACTACGCGTATGTCGTCCACCCTCTCTGTTGCTATGGTTTTTATCCAAAAATTGTATCAAGTCCGTTACGATATCTTGACCTCGGATCATGTAAATTTATTGTTACAAAACCAAAGGGAGCAGCTTGTGCTTTTGAAAAGAAATTTTTAAATTTGTTCATGTCCATATCCCCAGAACAAAAAGTAAAATAAATATTTTCCAGCGTATGATTATCTACTCCATTAAATACAACTAAAATATTGCAGTTGTCTCTGATTACTTTTGGAATTTGTGTATAACGCTGTGTAACATAAATCACGTCTGTGTTTTTATGTCTACCTCGTGAAAATATTCTAGCTGGATTTGATTGTTTGTCCAGCATGACATCATCGTATACCACGAGATTATTAATGAATCCATCCAGATCATCTACAGATGGTGCTTCATCAATATCAGTAATAAAGTCTATGACTTCACTGTCTTCATGCAACAATTTTGCGTTTTCATTAAAATCTTTAAGTACTTCGTAACATCGCTGATCATCTACAGATGGCGCTATCAAATATAATTTATCCCACTTCAGCCATCTCATTATTAGACTGAGCAATAATTGCGTCTTTCCACTTCCAGATGGGCCTATTATAATCATTCTGATAGAATTCGGAAGCGCTGGATGGTGCTTTATTGGCTCTTGTTTTCGTGTCGCTGAAAAGTCAATTATATCCATATAATTAATAATATGAGTCTATATTGTGTTCGATGCAGAGTATCTACACCTACTACTGAATTAACGACAATAACAACAAAAAATAAAAGACGTGCACTTACAGGTAAGTGTGTGAAATGTGGTATCAGGAAATATAAATTTGTCTCCATGACTAAGTCAGGAATAAAGACAGGTGGATGATATTGCTGCTTCGTTAGGAAAATTACCAGGAACTCCATGGGCTAAATACCCCGGTGAGAAACATTTACCCGGATATAATTATTGTGGTCCAGGTACTCGTCTCGATATCTGACTCGATAACCAAGATCAACCAAAACCAGGAGAGTATCCAGTAAATAAGATTGATCAAGCGTGTCACATTCATGATGTTGCTTATAAAAGTAAAGATTTGCAACAACGACATCTCGCAGATGTGAAATTGATTCACGCGTTAAATTCTATACCTAATAAATCTCTCAGAGAATCTCTCGCTAGCTTTCTAGTAAAAACTGCTATGAAAGGTAAACTAGTGCTAGGGGCTGGTAATTAATTATATAACTATCATAATGGAATCTGTTTATTATTCCCCGAGAGGATTCTGGAGAGGTAAAGCAGCGATTAGTAAACTCGCCGAAGCAGCAAAAGTTTCACGTGATGTTGCTGCATCATGGTTAGCACGACAGGCAATATGGCAAATCTTCCTAAGTCCACCTAAAAGAATTCAGTATGCGCATTTTGATGTTAGCGTTCCTAATGAAGTTCATCAAGCAGATATTTTGTTTTTACCACACGATACCATTAAAACACGTAGACGTCAATACACGTACAAATACGCGTTAACTGTCGTTGACGTTGCGAGTAGATATAAAGAAGCGGAGCCATTATCAACAAAGACAACATCTGAAGTTGCATCTGCGTTTGAGCGCATTTATCAACGTGGTGGTCTACGATGGCCACGGTTATTACAAGTTGATCCCGGTAAAGAATTTCTTGGAGCAGTATCATCGTTGATGAAGAAACATAACGTTAAAATCAGACGAGGACATACCGAAATTCATCGTGATCAGGCAATCGTTGAACGATTTAATAGAACACTTGCTGAGCGGTTATTTGGATACCAATATGCAAAGGAAATATCTACTGACTTTAAGTCCGGTGAGAGATCTCGTGAATGGGTTGCAAGGTTACCAAGTGTGATAGCTGCATTAAATAACGAAATTACTCGTTCAACTTCCATGAAACCCTCTAATGCGATTACAAAAAAATATATACCCCGTAGCAATGACAGACAGCAACCTCAACCAGTATTAGGTAATGTAACTGTAAGATATTTATATGAACCTGGCGAACTTGAAGGTGGTAAAAAAAGAGCAACCGATCCTATCTGGAGCGTGACTACACATAAAATTTCTAGCGTGGTTAGATCCACTGGTAGACCTCCAATATACAGACCAGATTCTACAGCCCCTCAACGTGGATTTGTACGTGAACAATTACAAGTAATTCCTGAGGATACGCAATTACCACCAAGCTCAATTTTGTAAACGTCCAGAGCCTCGACGTCGATTACACTCAAGACAGATCAGCATCACATTATCACGTGTATGACCGAGATCACTATTAATTCTGTCTACGGTAAATTGTCTTGGATTAAAACACTGCCATGACATATTACAGTTGCAACTTGCGCAATGATTATTCTGTAGTTGTTTTAGTTTTATAATAAATTCAGCATCAAGATCAAAATCGCGTTTATTTTTTTTTGTCACACTGTTTATAGCTGACTAATTTTTTATTGATATCGATATTGTTAGTGATTTCTTCAGTTATTACGTAATCTACAATAACTCTACGCAGTTGCGATATTTTCCTGACTCGAGATACGGCGAGATAGACTAAATTCGACCATTCAATACGATCATCTACAATCCAGATTCTAGTATCAGTTATAGTTAATCCCTGCGACGAGTGAATTGTTATAGCGTATCCTAACGTCCATGGTGATTTATCCATGTTCAACGCGCTCTCAACAACATGAACAGCAACCAACACGATATCATTCAAAACAAGATTCTGTACCCTCGGTGGAACCAAGTCACCTGGTATTTCAACTTCAATATTTTGTCGTCGAGTATCTGATGGGCGATAACACAAAGGTACATGTAGATCCGGAAACTTTTCTTTATGTAACGTAAATAATTTCTTTTGTAGTTCATCACGAACTATCTTTCTACTTGCGACTATCAAATCAGCAGGCCTCCATAAAGTCCAAAATTCATTCATAGAAATTTCTGCAATTACTTTACGCAGTATCTCGCATTGTATTTGATCTGGTTGCAGTCTGATTAATCTTTTAAGCTCTTTTAGCGGTTCATCAATAGCTCTATGGTCATCATTTATTTCTTCGTAATAATCTACAAATGTTTTCAACCATTCATGTGGAGACGATCCAACAAAGGGTGGTGGTTGACCATGATCGCCACACATAATCACAGCAGTATTCTTCAATAACAACCATTCAAGAAATGTTTTTAGTGTTTCTAACGACACCGTGCATATCTCGTCCCACATAATATACTTAGGTATATATTTTTCACCCATCCGCGATGGAGTCCATGTATCTCCGCACCATCTAAAGAAACTGTGATATGTACGTGATTTTACTCCTCGTTGTTTTATTTCTCTAGAAAGTTTATGTGTAGGTGTCAAAACAATTATATCTGAGTTATTATTTATAAATAAATTAATCGCACGAGTTGTTTTACCTGACCCTCCACACCCATTAAGATAAACGGTTTTATGTCTAGATACAGGATCGTACACAGATGGTGCAGATGACTTTGATATTTGATTATCATTTCTGTAATATGTCTCCGCAATTTCAACATCGGCAGATTCAGAATAACTAAGTATATTTTCTTGTTTTATCCTCCATGTCCCCCATTCACCATTACCGAGTTGCAATAAATCTTTATATTTTTTGTGTACATAAAATGAATCCGTAGCGACTCTGACAGCGTGACGAGGAAATTTGTTTATCATCGATAATAGATTTATCGAAACGTACGCTAGCATCGAAGATCTTAAATGAGTAAACTGTGGTGACTCGCCATCAGTATAGCTCACAATGGTACCTAGTTTTGTTCCATCTGATAAATAAGCATTACATCTGTTTATAAACGTATTTTTCTCCATCGTATCAGCGATTATAAAATCTAATTCAGCATCGTCCATAATCAATCTTGTACACGTTCGTTTATGATCATGTGATCCTCCTTGTGTAAACTTACCGATTATTTTTCTGCCGAGATCTTTTACAAGTTTTTCATCATGCTCGTTCCTGCATTTATTTATTTTAATGATATGATCTTCATCAATATCAGGGAATTCTTTCCTGGTATCATCGATATTAAATCTGTCCGGTTCTGGTAACCAAACTTGCTTCTGTGAACTATACGATATAATCGCTTCAGTTACTCTCAACGATATTAAAAATCCAGCATCAAGCATATATCGCAATAGTACTATCGGAACCCAACGTCGCTCTGAAAAATGTTTTCCGAACCAAGTATAAGTAATCGCATGGAGATCTTCTCTAAACTCGAATGATTCTACGTGAGCAAATCCTGTTAAGTCAAAATCTGGTAAGGATCCGTTTATTGCAACCCTGGTCATGTCATGTGTAGGATGTCCGAATCTCTTAAAGTATTTAGAACATGCTCCATATCCAAGAAAACTCCCAGGATAACATGCTACCATATCAACCGAGATAACATCATTGTAATCGTATTTGGTGTTCTATAATCCACCGTGCCCATATTCTATACAACTTTTCTTGACATCTTCAAGAAATTCCGATCGTGTCGTTTTCCATGAATTTTTCTCCTGAGCGAAATGAGCAGCGACTGATGGAACAGTAAAACAGTTATTCAATAATTGTCTAACTATGACATCATCAGAGGTATATTCACGCCAAAAGCGTTGCGCAAGATTTTCCATTTCCTCATGGAGAGATTCTGTACGATAAATATCACCATTAGGTCGTACAAATTGATCGTAATGATTATATTCTGAACTCTGAAATAACCAAACAGAAACAGGATCGGTTTTACTAATATTCTTGATAAAATCAAAGATATCACCGTCATAAAATTTAACCGTTCTATCTCGTGGAAATATTGTTACTGCAGCAGTCCATGCGTGCGCGTTATGATCAATAATATCTATCGGAGTTCCATTTTTTATATATTTCGGTTTGTACAAAATCTCTCCGGTTAACGTTTTCACTGCTATTGGAAATCTTAATTTTTTCTCTAGCTCAGCAACGTCGCTGATAGACGCTCCGGTATCTTTAACCGACTCTGCCCATGTATTTATTTTTTTACGTCTTAAATCTGTTAAGCCATTACCACGTATCGCGTTTGTAAAATGTTCTGTAACTCGCTCAGCCACGCAGTTTATTCTTGACGAAGTCAAGGATGACAATTTCATCGGCTTGAGTTCTGCAACATTAGGTTTATCATTCAGCAAATATATTCCATAGACAACTGCAGTCGCTGGATAACTTTGTATATAGTAAGGTTTATCAACACCAGTAAGTATTCCAGGTTTGGATCTGTTATTTAAGAGAACAATATTACCCCCGGACTGCACACGGACTGGATCACGCTTATCACGAATAATCCAGATATCGTCATCTATCTCTACAATAAACTTTATTAAAATAAAATATTTTTGATTATCAAGGTGATTAATGATTACTCTTCCTCGTTTGTCATTCATCGTATTAGAAATATGTCCTATCCTGAATGTTGACCATGCATGAACTGCACCATCGTCACGAAATTCCTTCTTGGCCTCACGGATACGTTTAGTTATATCTGCATTCGTTAAAGCTAGATCTTGCATCGAAATACTAAGTTTATACTCAGGTAGTCTGTCAAGATCGAATCTGGTTGCGTAGGGTTCAATCACGGATAATTCTTCCATATTATAATTAAGGCAAATATATATTTAATTGAATATTGATCTTTTGTATATGATTCAACCAAATCACTGCCACTGGTTAAAAATCGGTTATACGTCTCCGTGTAACAGAACATGCGTGAATGAATACTGTAGTTATCATATGCAATGCGTCAGAAATGGGAGTCTAGGACCAAAACCGTGTATTGTTTGTAGTGCTGGAGTGCGAGGAAGGACTCACCTGTGTGCGCAATGCGGTGGTAAAAAATACAGAGAGTTGAAACGATATTACGATAAAAAATATAACACTGACTCTCCTATAAAAACCGAAGAAGATTATTTGGCTAGATTTTCAAAAAACAATGATTTAGACAAATAGTATTATATATATAAATGGAGCAAAATGAGTTTGTGTCACATCCAATCCTTACCAATTATGAAGCATTTCGAGAAGGTGTGATTAGAAACTGCAGATTGAAAAAACCAGTCGGTAGTATTGATAATACTGGTTATCTTAGATTTTCTACTAATGGCAAGAAAAAAAGATATTTATCACATATATTTACCTACGAGTGTTATTTTGGACTGATCAAAGATGGGTATGTAGTTGATCACATCAATGGTGATAAGCTTGATAATTCGATTTCCAATTTACGAATTACTACACAGAGTCAAAATTGTAAATCCGGAAACACAGGAAGGTGTAAATTATACGGAAAG
>JAECUM010095777.1:0-10753 GCA_016617855.1 Megalonaias nervosa | reverse complement strand
ATAAAAGAAAGCACATACAGAAACAAAACAAAACAAAACATTGAACAGAAATGAAATACATTCTGGATTTGAACAAGGTATTCCTACGCAACAGTTCGCCATGCATGCCACAAATCCAAGCAATCAACATGGCGGATGAAATTCTTTGGTCATAATGTTACCGATGTCTACTGACTAGAGAGGAAAATATATATTTAATAATTCACTAATGAATTATGAAATTATTTCTCTTGGAAAATCCACTAATTCACAGACTAGCTTAAATATACGTATGTCTTTATGTTTTGTGACCTGTTCAACTAAATAATTACAAGACTGGTATATGCCAGTGGATTTTAGTCTTTCCTCCTTGTTAAATTATTTTTTTATAACTAAGCACAGACCCACCCATTCTTCCTACCAATGACCGATGGCTAACTTATTCTGGTCGTTTCTAGGAAGAAGAAAAAAATAAGTTAAAAAAGAGGTGGCGGATTATGTTGCAAGAATAGAAAGGTGAAAAATATCCCGAGCAGGACTTTGCCTGCGAGAAACATCATGGCTTCTATGCAAATTCAAACTTTGAAATAGAATAAAGAGAATGATGATTTCCAATTTCTTTTATATCCTACCTTAGCGAATTCAAATAAATCATTCCTTCCCTTAAAACGGTTGTAAAACTCGGGCATTTTCCAGGGTGAAATTATCTGCAAAAGAAATCAAACACCAGATCAAGACAACAATAAAATATGATAAATGTCTGAAACGTATCTACTAGTATAACCTATAGACGTTCTAATTTATTTACATATCTCGTAACATTACTATGTGCGAAAATGTACAAATATTAAGATTAACATACTCTTTTAATTCTTATTTCAGCTTGATTTATAATTTTATTCACGACACATTTTGCATTGTGCGAGCTGGATGACGTCATGATCTGAAGTTATATGACGTTATACTGTCAGAGCGCGCCTCCTTGTGGACGACACATAACTATGTTAAGTCTATGGGACAAGATTAGTGTAAGTAACAAGTTAAAATTAATAAGAGAACAGAATAAACCCATAACTGTTGGTACATAATGCGTTATTCTAAACTGCTCTTTGCCTTGAGCTGTCTATGTCACCCAAGGGTCATCCTCATTTTGGCTTGTCAAGATATGAATGCACTCATTGGCCTATATAGCTGTTATTGCATTATATTGTAGACTCTAAGAAAATCATTAAAAGTTTTCTCAGATTGTTCCTGGAGATAAGCTAAACAGTGAAGAATATCATTTGCCGTCAACGTAAAATCAATATTATAGCTTAAACAGGCAATAAAATGTGTTTACTGAATTCCGCCGATTGGTTCTTGAGTAGGATGGCAAAACAAACATGTGTAAATCTGCCGGTTCCAGAAAGTCCACTTGAACAAACAATTCCAGTCGTTTCATTCAGATGCAATTATTTACTTAAAATGCAACACAGTCAATGGGGACTTCTCATACGTTGAATCCAACATAATCGATGGCGACTTTTATTTGTTGGGTATTACATAATCTATGGGGACTTTTTATACGCTGCGTCCAACATAATCTAAGGCGTCTTTTTACACGTTGTGTCCAACATAATCTATGGGGACTTTTATATGCAGTGTCCAACATAATCTATGGGGACTTTTTATATGTTGTGTCCAACATAATTGTCACGATAAAGATATGTTAATAATTTTTTCTCACAGTTAATGGGTAATTTAACCCATTTTGTGATGATCAGTTTTTTGTACATAACGTCCTTTCATTATTCCCCGTTCATTAGATGGAACGACTCTCAGATCGAGATCGAGATCGAGAGAGAGAGAGAGAGAGAGAGAGAGAAAGAGAGAGAGAGAGAGGTCATTCTGACTTCCTTAAGCGGCGGTGTCACTCTGACGATATAAGTGTGAAATCGCAAATATGTGCGAATAAGTACTGAGATCGAATTGGAAAACAGGAAGTCAAGGGTCTAAGTCTATGGCAACAATTCTTTATTAAAATTAAACAAAACTGCACTAGATACAGACGGCAAATTACACACAATTCATTAAAATACATAACACAAATGTTTCATATAATTAGAGCGAACCAACTTCCCGCAATTCTATATTTACCGTATTTCAGAATTACAAGCCAAATAAATTGCCAATAGTGTAAAAATGCTCAAGAGTAAAATATTACAAAATGATACCAAGGTTATTTTCAATCAGTGTATTTTATTAAATCTTAATTCTAGACTAGAATATTGTTTCCAGTAATTTCGAAGATATTTTATTTCTAAATAACTTATTTGTAGCATGACGTTGGTAGCAAACCATTTCTGCAAAAACCAAGCTTAATATTCTAAATTAACACCAATTCCAGATAAATTTAAACAATCCAAGAAACACTACATTAAAAAATTCATATTGTATAGTAATAATAATAAGAAGAAGAAGAACACGCTACAAGCTTTACAGAGGCAGACGAAATAATCTGTAAATGTGTGACTTCTCGATACACAGAAAAATCTCTAACTATAACTAATTATATTCCTCTTAACTGGAAAACAGGAAGTCAAGGTCTAAGTGTACGGCAGCAGTTCTTGACGAAGCCGTGAGAGCGTAGGGTATATATAGTGATCCCTATTCTGTGAGACGTCGGCTTTACCAAAATAGGTCATGACTTACAAGCAATGATACCTCGGTTCGTCAGAAACCGCTCTCTGTACAACTCAGACCCTGACTAGCTTTTGTTTACGTCAATGTCTGGGAATCCGTAAATCATAGCTTCTACTAAAGATAGTTTTATTAGATACATCTGTTGTCTTACAATGAAGCTGGCGTAGAGCCACACTATCCAGTGAATAATAGTATCCACTAGTTTTACTATATATAGTTGTAGTACTGATGGCCTTGTTAAAGGCACGATAGTAGAATCAGATAATACCAAAATTCTAACAATTATTTTCTTTCTTATATGAATTTAAGTTACAATTCCAAAAATCATACTTTTATTAAAACTTTATGAATTCAAATTACAACTCCAAAAATCATACTTTCTAAAAACTCCTAAAACAAATTACGTCGTAACAATACCCTCCTGGATACTTGAGCCGAGTCCTCGAGGCTCGATAAAAAAAATACACGGAGATAGAAAAAGTCATAAAAAAATAAAATATGACTGTAAGGTGCTCAATAGAAATTTAAACGAAATATATATATATATATATATATATATATATATATATATATATATATATATATATATATATATATATACACAAGCCTGTTAGACGATTGTCGTCCTAACAGAAGGGTGCTAGACGGTTGCCGTCATAGACAGCCTACATATCAAAGATAATCCTCTGTGTATGTAATTTAATGAATGTAAGCAAACACTAACATTTTTACTGTCTTACTGTGTGTTTTTGTTACGTGCAGGAGTGGTTTGATTATTTTTGATTGCTAAATATGAGGGTAAAGCAGACTTTGGGGAAAGATACGTATTCTTCCTGTGTAAACAGGTTGGGGTCGATACGTATTAAGACATGAGCGACAGCGTTCCGTGCGGTACTTAGCCAAATATTCCTCGAGATTATGGGCATCTCGGCATAACTTTTTGAATTTATGATAGGGAATTTGGGGGTTTTGTAACAAGGAAAGGGGTAAACCAGCGGCACGAATATATAATTTCGCCAGTCCAAAGTAGGCATGGATTAAAAGTTGATGGAAAAACCCTAGGAAACTCGGGATCATAGCGGAAGATTGAACATTACCCGTGAGCAATTGTGCTAATGTTTCCTCAGTAAATAAAAGGTAAGCTGCGATACTGACAGCTCGAAATCAAGAATTTGCGTTATTATATAATGTCGTGCCTTTCTCTATGGATATAAATAAATGTCTAGCTATACTGATATTGAATTTATCCATAAGGAGAAAAGATTCCCCCTACCTCTCAAGCGCTTGTAACACTGGTGAAAGTTCAACCACTTTTTAGAGTACAGGGGATCGTAGAACAATATTCTTTTTCGTACGGAAAATTAACGTGATTGACCCTTCCATGCTTCACCCGTTAACCTTAGCTGATTCTTTTCAAGAATATCTTGCGTTTGAAAATTAATCAGTGACTGTCTCCCAGCGGGCGATCCCTTTGGGGATATGGCCAGTGTGACAGCCTTTCTCTTGACACGGGCAGGACATATCTAACTTAGGAATATTAGGTAAAGGAATCCCCCTTTTTATTATATATTTATGGGAATTTAGAATATGGTGGCACGGAAGGGTGTGTTTGCGGAGAGTAGTCACGAATACGTTCGTCTGGGAGTTGATGAAATGCAATATCGTGGTGTGTCCAAATATAATGGGCGCAAAAGGGATGTTTGAAAATGGAGCGCACTTTCTACGCGGATATGAAGTCAATGGGACGGGAAGTTGGCATAGTTAGTTCATTCGTACTGTTCACTGGGGTAATTTTGAAATCAGTCCATCTAACGTGTAAGCGGGGTCTAAAGAAACCTGTAAAATAAAGATTATCAATCACAGACGGTCCGACAATATTCCAATGTGAAGGGCATAAACTAAGGTGAAGGATATCAACCATTACACATTGGACTCCCCTGGTAATTTCAAGACGAAGCTTTGTACGTGCGTACGACTGTGAAATCCATTTATATACTTGAACAAGCTAAATTATAAACGTCATAATTGAAACTGAAAAGATCAAATGATCCCATGTGAGTACATCAGAAATATTAGTGAACCAATCAGGAGAGGGAGTCGTGGTGTACTGAAAGTGAACTGTAGATTGAGCTTTTGTTGTGTGTGTGTAAGTGACAGTGCGGTGGACAGTGCTATAAAACGTCAAATTATGAGCCAAACTATTGCCAAGATATTAACAATGGATAAGGTAAAGCTAATTATAGTCATAATATGAAGGACATCGAACCAGGAATCACCGTCGATTTTAATTTCACCACTCAACATTGTTTCTGCCAAGGGAAAAAAAAATAATTTTTAGTGCGTGCGGTTACTTTCTTAAGACGTAAATCAATATCCTTATCTGTAGCGAAGAATTGTGACATTTGGTGCTCCTATATTTTGAATTCCGGCAGAGAAATAGGTAAAGGATTGTCAAAAGAAGGATTGCCCAAGATTGCTGTTAAAAGTGTAGAATTTAAAGTTTTTTGTAAAAGTGCTAAGTTAATCAGGTGAAGTTGAGTTACTTCCGTAGAATTGTCAGAACAAGTGGTGATATGCCCGTCATATCTCATAGAAGTAGTAACGACAGCGCAATGGCACGGAATATTTGTTATACAGAAACGATAACCTTATAATTCGCGACGTTGATTGTGACACTCCAGTATTAGTTCATCCATGAGATAAACTAAGCGAAAATTACAGGTCTGATGGATAATATCCTTATCATCCAGAAATAGACTATTGATACATTCTTGTTGTGACCAGGGTTTAAGTGTAGGATGGATATTACAATGTAAAATGTCTATACCGGTAAACTATAAGGTAGATGATGCTAGTGTTGTATAAAGTTGTATAAAATTGACGGTCATCATATACGAGCATTATGTCAGGTAAATCAAGTAATTGTGTGACATGTGTTGATGATGAGTTAATTGGAAACAGAAATGACTGAATTCGATACATCTCCAAGGGTAGCTGTCGCGACGAAATTGGGATTTGTAGTGCAATATATAGGTCCCGACCTTTACGTGTTGCAACAATTGACCCAAACTGATAATAGTAACATGGATCCTTAGGCATTATTGAATAACCTGGATAATCGTTTCTGTTTCATTGATTGATTCTGTTTAAACATGAAGTGGAATCTGTATAGCGGGTAACTTGCCTGCTGATAATTCAACTGTTGCTATCTGTAATTTCTCTAATTCATGACTAATTGGCTGAGATTTAACCATTGGAGCGGCAATGACTTCTTCCGTTTTCTGATATTGTTGACGTATATTTTCGACGATTTAAACCATCGCTTGTTCTAGAAACAGAAGCGTTCGCGAATTTCGGCCTATAGCCGTTAATATGTTATTAAATCGATTATCGACCGGTGAGATATAGGAGGAGAAATTGCCTCCATGTCTAACAAGAGCACCTAGAATTTTCTTATTCTGTTTCGTCAGCAACTGTATGTGACTTGCTAATGTGGCAACGTCTCCTGTTGTTGCCAAACCAAATAGGTGTTTACCTATTTCACCAACGAAAGGCAAAATTGCTCTTTTCGAGACATTTTGAGTTAACTGCTGGTCTCATTCGGAATGCTATCATTATGCTAGGCAATAACGACAGCCAATCGTCTTGGTGACTTTTACAGTATGCTTTTAATGACTAAAATATTGTGCTATTTAAGCGCTCGCACGCTGCATTGGTTTGAGGGAGTTATGAGCTAGAGTGATTCCGAGTTACTTGAAAGAGTTCGCACAGGGCGAGGACAATTTGAGACATAAAGGTTCATCCACATCACTGACAAGTGTTTGCGGTGCTCCATATCGTGTGAATATTTTATTATACAAAACATTGGCGATTTCCGTTCCTGTCTGAGAGTGTAACGGAAACGCTTCACACCAATATGACAAACCGTCTCTCACCAATAATACATAATCGTAACCTTGCTTACTATATGCCATACACAAAATGTCCATGTGCCACCGAGAAAATGTAACTGGGCCTTTCCAACATTTTTATCTCGTTTAATAAGTTGGCACTGAGAGCAAGATGTAATATAGTCATACACATTTTGATACATTTTGGGCCAATGGTATTTTTGTTTGATAGCTTCAAATGTTCGTTGGAAGCCTAAATGACAACCGCCTGCGTTTGAATCGTGATAAGACAGGAGAACATCGTGTCTCAATTATGGTGGTAAAGCAACTTGCTGTATAATTGCATCTGATGAAGTTCTGTGTTTTGCGAGAGATTGGAAAAAAATGATGTTAGACGCCACTGATGAGCTCATATTGGCTTGCTTTATACGGAATACCTTTTGCGCGACGAGTATTTTTTGGCAAAATTCCTTGGTCTAAATAAAAATACATGTCCTTAAAGTCGGGACACTCGCGCTGATATTGAGTGATAGGTGGTTGATCTGAACAGCCATCATTCTGAGTCTACCATCAGTCTGTACTGCAGACACGGCGGGAATATTTTCATTAGTATACCAAAAGGTAACCTCTATGAGCTCTGTTCCCGCGGAATTCGGAGTAGGCTCCAAGCCAATAAGCTCAGTATCTGTGGAATCAGGATATTGTTCTGATACTCTTGGCCTGTTATCGTACTGTTGATAGTATCGGCGTAACAGTGCGTCAGCATTTCTGTTTTTATGTCTTGGAGTGTATACGATATCGAAATCGTATTCTTGTAAGCGAAGTCACCAACGAATTAATATATTTGAAGTGTGTTTCACTGTATTAAGTCATACTAATGCTTTGCGATCTGTAATGACAGAGAATTTCTGATGTGATAGGTAACACGATATGTTCTGACATCTTCTACAACAGCTAAACATTCTTGTTCAGTAACGGACCAACGTTTTTCTACGTCTATTAAGGCCCTACCTCCATAAGCAATAACATGCTCCTTGTCATCTGTCCCAATTTGAGACAAAATGTATCCTAGAGCGGTGCCAAACATCACAAGTTAGTCGAAATGGTTCGTTAAAATCAGGGTCAGCTAGAATTGGCGTTGTAGTCAGAGCCGATTTAAAAGTTTCAAAGCTTGTTGGCACTTGTCCGACCAAATGTATTGACTGTCTTTTGTCAGTAATGTATGTAATGGTGTTGCCATGGTGGTATAGCCGTGGACAAATTTCCTGTAATAATTGCATAACCCAAACATACTCCTAACATCTTTCTGTGTTTTAGGGACTGGGAATTGTGTAACTGTATCTATTTTAGAATTGTCTACCTTGATTACTTCTCTTGAAAATTTATGACCAAGATAAACAACTTCAGAGGCTGCGAAGACGCATTTGGACGGTTTAAATGTGAAGTTTGCCTGACGAATACGATGAAAAATGAGGTCAAGATGTTTGAGGTGGTCTTCAAATGAATTGGAAAAAAAATGATGATGCAGTCTATGTACGCAAGACACGTAGACCATCGTAAGAACATGACTCTAAGGAACACAGTAAGTGGCGGGTGTATTTCTAAGACCATACGGCATTACGTTCCATTGGTAAAGACCACGTGATGTTATGAAACTACATTTATATCTGTTATGAGCGTCCATTATTATTTGCCGATAGACCGAGTTTAAATCTAAAGTGCTGAAAAGACACGGGTGTGTTTGTCCTACTGAGTCAATGACATCCTCTAAGCGTGGAAGTGGAAATGTCATTGGTTGTGTCACCTGATTTAGTCTCCTATAGTCAATAGCGAAACGATATTCACCGCTTTTCTTTTTGACTAAGACAACAGGGTATGCATAGCTAAATGAATTGGGCTCAATCAGTTGATGCTTCAATAATTCTTCTACCTGCCAATCAATTTCTTGATTAATGTGTGATGACGCACGATAGGGTTGGCAGCGAATTTGGCAAAGAATCGCCTGTTTCTATTCGTGAGTAAATACGGTAGTACGACCTAATTCATCTAACATAGCTGCAAAAACATCCCTATGTTGGTTCAGAAATGACAGAAGATCGTGCGTTTGGATTTCTGTTAAGTCTGCGGACTGTAAATTATAGTTGATTGGTTCTAGTGGCTCACTGGATTGGGTGTCCCTGACATTGGAGATATTTTCATTGTCATCAGTCTCCTCCTCCATAATAAATATGGTTTCAGGATGGAGTGCATTTACAGAAGCCAGTATGGTATTCACAGGTAGATGCATTTCCGATGGAGTTGGGTTGATTGCGTGAATCCCTATTGTCGTTGTGATGTCAAGCAGACTCTTGAAAAGTTACCCGTTATTCGACAAAGGTGGTACTGTACATTGCGTGAACATTCACTGAACCAGACGGCTGAACCCTAAATGTTCTAGGTACCGACGCAGCGGTAAAAGTGTATATATTGTTCACTGGTTTAGCCGGAAAAAGATTACTATTTGATGTCACTAACACTGGCGAATTTGTCTCAGAGGATAGCTGTTGCTGGCTTGCATTTCTCGGCGTTGATGGCGTCAAATTAATACGACCAAGACTGGATGAAATCTGGGGCTCTGGATCCGAACTGGGCGTTTGTGGCCTTATTGTTGTTGTTGTTGTTGTTGTAGGGTTTAACGCCATTTTTCAGCACAAGATAGGCTACACATGGTGGCCAGTATAAATGGTGGAGGACAAACCCGGGAGAACTCCGGAAAGAACCACCGACCCACGAGAAGCTATTGGCAAGCCTTCTCACATACCCACACTGGCCGTGCCCGATGGTGACCTTGAATCAATAGAACCGTGGTTGAATAGACGCTGGGTCACTGGGGCTGGACAGGGAGTTGGAACAGTATGTATGACCGTAGTCGGAGTGGTCTGGAAAATTGACAACGGTGGACAAAGTGTTACTGGCCATCTGTAGACTGATGTCGGGCCTTTTAACAAGAGTGAATTAGTTGGAATCAAGGGTCGTTCTTGTGAAAAATGTGATGCTGAAGGTGCTGATGTTGACTTGGCTTGACTGAACGGAGAGATGTCTACTGGTGGCAAAAGTTTCGGTGCGAGTCTGTTACGTAGATTGTAGTTATGCGGAGTGACACCTTGCTTCATTGTCTCTGTTTCCAGTTATGGAAAAGGATCTCCACCAATTTTCACGATAAAGATATATTAATAATTCTTTTCGCACAGTTAATGGGTAATTTAACCCATTTTGTGATGGTCAGTTTATTGTACATAAAGTCCTTACATCATTTCCCATTCATTAGATGGAACGACTCTCAGATCGAGAGAGAGAGAGAGAGAGAGAGAGAGAGAGAGAGAGAGAGAGAGAGAGAGAGAGAGAGAGAGAGAGAGAGAGAGAGAGATGTCATTCTGATTTCCTTAAGAGGAGGTGTCACTCTAGCGATATAGGTGTTACATCGCTATTATATGCGAAGAAGTACTGGGATCGAACTGGAAAAACAGGAAATCAATAGTCTAAGTCTATGGTAGCAATTCTTTGACGAAGCCGTGAGAGCGTAGGGTATATATAGTGATCCCTATTCTGTGGGACGTCGGCTTTCTTATACGAATTTAAATTACAATTCCAAAAATCATACTTTTATTAAAATTATATGAATTCAAATTAAAACTCCAAAACTCATACTTTCTAAATATTCCTAAAAAAATTACATCGTAACAGAATCTATAGAGACTTTTTATATATTGTGTCCAACACAATCGATGGGGACGTATGATTTGTTGCGTCCAAGTTAGTGTCCAGCATAAGTAAAACTCTCTTTGTGAATCTTAACCTAAAACAAAAGCAACGATTTTCAAAGATGTAGAAATCGAAGAAAATATACAACGAACTGAATTAGTTCAGTGACACCTTTCAGTCATTTTTACACTGAATTCTGACGAATTAGGATGAAAAGTTAACAATAAAACATCTAGAGTTACTTCCTCAAGTAGACAAATTGTTATATCTGTCACGTATAGGCTCGTTCAAAAGTAACAAAAGAAAAGAGTGAAACCAACAAGCTTTGTAAGTTTTAACAAAAATAATTTATTTCCCTAGAAAACAAGTTGAAAAGGTGAAAATAGAAAAATAGGACTTACAGTTTGTGAAGACCATCCAAACATTTATCCTAGTACTAAAAAATACAAGTCCTATCACTA
>JAECUM010095776.1:0-16521 GCA_016617855.1 Megalonaias nervosa | reverse complement strand
CTAATTAGGTGTATAACTTTATCATCCACAGTGGACAGTATTGATGATAGTACTCTAATTAGGTGTATAACTTTATCATCCACAGTGGACATTATTGATGGTAGTACTCTATCTAATTAGGCATATAATATTATCATCTGCATTGAACAGTATTCATACTTGGACTCTCTCTGATTAGGTTTATAATGTTTATATCCACACTGGACTTTATAATCATGCCCTCTGTAATTAAATATTTCTATCCTGAACAAATCAGTTTATATTTGTTTTTCGCTACCTGATTTAACTTTTCTTTCTGATATTTTGTCAAATCTGAACCGGTGAAAGTAACCCTTCTCTTAGTAGATGACTGCCTGTGTGTAATTCTTTATTCTGAACATATTTTACAGAAGTATTACATGTTTTCTATCATTCCACTTTTTTTGTTACAAGCTGAGTATTAAATAAACTGATGAGAAAATGGGTTTGAAATAAGATTTTATTAATCACCTGGCTTCAAAAGAGCTGTTGATATGCCTGAAATAGTATTTCATTTTGGCACCATCTTTCTGTAACAAATTCATTTGTCTATAAACTTAATAAATGAAAGGATCAGTGCAGCAATCAAATTATGAAACTGATGGGCTGATGCAATGCAGGAAATTTAAATTCAGATGTAAGATACAGGCAGGAAGAAAAAACCCAAGGAAATCGTTTACACTGCCTTATCTCCTGAGGCTGTTGTTGCCTCTGTAGTCAATTGTGTAAAAGGCAACACACAGTGGTCACAATGTTTATCTGTCCATCCCATGGCTGATACCTTTCTGGTTAAAGCTTTTTTGCTCACCTGACTGTAAGGTCAAGTGAACATATGGTATGGCTCTGTTTGTTTTTCATTGTCTGTCATGCATTGTCCATTCATTAACAATTGCTTGTTACCAGTACATATTTCTAATCTGATTTTGATAAAACTTGGAACGTTGGCTTGTATCTTGAGTTCAGTTTCATACAGATGAGGATGATCCATTGACAGATATAGTATCCTTATAGCCTGCCTCAAATATGGTTGCCTTACTAAAAGCAGAAAAGTCTGGGCCTTGCATGACCAAGTGGTCTGAGGTGCTGACCTGTACAGGTCACTTACATCTCACCTCTGTCAGCATGGGTTTGAGTTTCAGCTCTGCCAGTGTGTGTATGTGAGAAAGCTTGCCAGTAGCTACCTGTGGGTCAGTGGTTCTTCCCAGGGCCATCTCATCTCCACTAGATATACAAGCTGCCATGTATAATAATAAAAACTTTAATTTCAGAGGGTGACTCAATTAGTTACAAATGAGAAACTAATCTACCTTGAGTCCCTCTATTATGTACATATAAGATACAAGCTAATAATAATATGTTCACACACACACACACACACACACACACACACAAATCATGTTCTGAAAAATGGCATCAAACCCACAAACAAAAAGCAGAAAAATATTTACATAGTGTTATCTCTTAGAAATGCGGAACAGAACTGGCAAACTTTGATGCAAAGTATCCTGGCATAGGGGCCTTGCAGTTTGGATAAATGATACATGTGTGCAATTAAATAGGGATGAAGATTAAAAAAGAAAACTAATAAACTTGAGAAACCTCAAAACATATGCAATTAGCAGCATTTCAGAAGTTTCAACAAAAAGAATCCGTCTGACCCAGATTTCCTGGTGATTTATTCTTGCTTTTGGTTATTAGGCTTTTGTCAGTCAGGTGAGCAGTCCACCTTGTCCTCTTGCTATAACTTTTGTATCCCTTGCATGATGCAGATAGTCTAGATGAATGAAGAACATTAGCATAGAATGGTGTAGGTATCTGTTGGTGTGTTGTCATTCAATTGTAAGGAAAAATCCCAGTTTTCTTGTAATTTTAACATACATATTGTTACTGCACATTTTATAATCAGTCCAAATTGCACGACTTGAAATATAATTCATATATTTAAGTTGCATGAATTTTTATTGAACATTGACAGTTCAAAATGATCCGTATGCATTTGATGGGAGGTAGTAATACCAGGTGTAAAGTTTCAGGAGGAATTGTTGCCAGGGCAAAAATAATTTAATGTAAAATAATTTCCCAAAATGTATTTTTTATTATAAAAGGTGGACTTATCAATCAAGCATGGAATTATCATGAAAGAATAACAGGCATACTACTTTCTCCCCCCCCAAAAAAAATATGTATGGAATATGACTGTACACTTCTTGTAGTGATATTAAAGCTGCTTAAAATATCTCAAATCAAGGCAAGAAGAAACAAAATTTTTATTTCTCTTGCCCAGATACTTGTTATTTAGAGCAGATAAAACCACATTAACAGAATATTTAAATATGAAAAAAATGTGTGTAATATTATTATACGTGTTTGAGCAGTTTTATTTCGTACTCACATAGCATCTTAATCTGCAGACCCATGTTCAAATCTCCATAGGGTATAAATTATGAGATGGTGTAAGGGTTGGTGTATGCAAGTTGATGGGTGCTGTAACCCACAGACCTGGGTTTGAATCTCCAGTGCAAAACAGTATTGAAAATTTTCATCAAAATCTAATCAGTCATGAAATAAAGCAGGTGTCAGATGACAGCATGCTCAGGCTTGAACTGCTTCCTGATATGCCACTTGTTAAATCTGTGTTTAGGAACTATTTTCAAGGGAAACATGCATTTAGCAAATTTACATTAGAAATGTAGGAAAGAAAATATAAGGTTTACTGTTATTATTAGAGGAAACAATATTTATGAAGTGTTACAACTTCATAACAGAAGTGTGTAACAGAATGGAGTGAAACCAGCAAGTTTAGCAAAATCTCATACTTACAAAGTGAAAATTTAAGAGACACTTTCAGTATTATGGATTAAATCCCAAATAATCCTAAATGTCCTATCATAAGTCCAGAAGTATAGAATGTTCCTAATGAATTCCAGTTGTCTTGATTGTCCTGATGTACCACAATGATGCAATCCTGAATGCCTTTGAATGAGTTCTCAATAATTTAAAAATAATGTGTTACTTCAAAGTCAATGATCCCTTAGTAATTCCAGTGAATAATTTAAATAAATAATTACTCTCAAATTATATCTGAACTGCAAACTCTAATTATTATTGATGCCCACAGACTGATATAAAACAGGAATGAATTATTTGTTTACCAAGTTTGTTTCTTGAATATTCTGAACTCAAAAATGCCATGTCAGCATCTTATGTACAATATACAATCATGGCCAATTAGCTATGTAAATATATCCACAAATGACTATTATCATAATCCACAATGTGTAATCATCAGCAAAAGTTAAATACACAATATAGACATACATAACAGATGATTGTTGAAATCAAGTCTTAGAATGAATTTGCAGTAGGAAAAACATCATCTTAAGAAGTCATCTGTAGCTATTTTAAATAATTTACTGAATGAATGACATTTTCATTATGCTGGAACTACAAAATTTGTTGTAAGGGGATTATTACACAACGAATATTTGCAGACAAGTTTGTTCACCCCAGGATCAGAAATGGGAGTAGGTTTTTTTTTTCAGAGTCCCCCTGTCTGTAAAAAGTTTCGTAATGTGGGTTTCATTCTTATTTTTGAGTATGGGCATATAATTGGAGGAATGTGGTAAATAGACTTTGATTAAAATAGTTATGATTGTTGCCAGGGGAGGCATGGCAGCATGAATACATCATTAAATAATGCCATAAGAGGCCTGGATGATAAGACCTTACATGAAATTAAGCGTATACAGAAACACACATGATCAGACCTTTAGCTATTTTTTCAGCAAAAGTTACATCTAGAACACAGAATGTATTCTTCTAATGGCTGTTCTGTTCCTGTTTAAATAATTATTATTGCAGTCTATCCATGTTAAATCTTCCATTCTTTATCATATGGGCAGTCTCTTTTTTCATTAATCAAACATGTTTGTAGTAATACAGTCAAATGTAGATTGTCCACTTGCTGGTTGTGTGTTTATCAGTCATATGGATTAATGGTGTGTGCATACAGTTTTAAGTTATTGATCTGGGCATCAATTATATGGATGAAATTATTGTTTCCCAATGGTGTGAGAATCAGGGTTTTACTATATATCTATCTATCTATCTATCTATCTATCTATATATATATATATATATATATATATATATATATATATATATATATATATATATATATATATATGTATATATATATATATATTTGAGATTGTGAAATCTGGATATTTGTTACACAGGACCGGTGGAGGAACTGGTCATTGGAGTTTTAAAAGATCATTATATGACCTTGTCTTTTAATGTTTGTAATCTATTAAAATTCCATATAAACACCTAATGAAGTAAAATTCAGTGGTCACTATGTCTAGTTTACATAATGATTCTTTATTGGCAAAGATGTTCATGACTTGGCTTAATTCAGAGGTGACTTGGTATAATTTATGCATTGTTTCTTTGTGGACAATTAATCATAGTTCTGCTGACTAAGCTTGTTTGGTCATCATATTTTCGCAGTTGTTTAAACACTTTACAGGGACAAAATGCAAGAAAAAGCAGGTGTGAAAATTTATCTCCTCTCTTATTATTCAAGCATTACCAGATGAATAAAATTATCACATAATATTTCCAGTAATAGATCATGTCTAGAACACTATTCTTATAAATGACTTATTATTCAGAAGTAGTTTAAATTGAAAAAGATTTTATTTGAGTAATATTAAAATAAATTTACTGTTAAAAAATAATGCCCTTATGTAAAAACAGCTTTCTTTTGGATGTTCTTCCTTTTTGTCATTGTTGCACCATTGTAGCGGTAGGTCTTGGATAAAGACAGTTCTTCGATATCTTCAGACTAAAGTTTGTTTTTCAAAGGGTGAAAGATAAATATAATCAGTGATGCTGTTAACTGTTCTCAAAGAATGGTACAATTATTTACTTGTTGAAGTGTCTGTTATCTTATGTAATTTCTGTATAGAATTACATCTTGAAAAGAAGACATTCATCATTATTGCTATACTAAAGTGACCTCTCAACACTTGTAAAAGTATCACACATGAATAAAGTTACAAAGGATATGGGTGAATGTTTCAGTGGTTTGGGTGGGTGAGGCAGAACACTATGTGTCTATTGTAGCTGATTCATGACAATACAGTCTCTCATACAAGCCAAAGCATCAGTGGCTCTTATAACAACCAAAGCTCATGGATTGTCATAAGAGATAAATCATATGGACTGGCATAACTGACAAAGCACATGGAGTTTCATTACAGACAAAGCATCTTGGTCTCTCGTAACAGCCATGGTTCATTGATTCTCATAACAGAAAAAGTGCATGGACTCTCATAATAAAGCACATGGACTCTCATAACAGACAAAGCATCATGGGCTCATAAGAGACGAAGACATGGATTCTTATAGCAGCCAAAGCTCATGGACTCTCATAATGGCCAATTCTCATGACTCTCATAACAGACAATGCACATGGGTTCTAATAACAGCCATTAGGTTCATGTACTCTCATAAGAGCCAAGGCTTATGACTCTCATAACAGTCAAGTTTCATGGACTCTCATAACAGCCAAGTTTCATTGACTCATAACAGACAAGTTTCATTGACTCATAACAGACAAGTTTCATGGACTCTCAGCACATGGGCTGTTATAACAGGGAAAACATAGATTTTTATAACAGCCTAAGCTCATGGACTGTCAAAACAGGCAAAGCATCATGGACTATCCTAACAGCCAAAGCACATAGGCTGTTGTAGTGAAGCATTATGGGCTGTCATAACAGCTAAGGCACATGGGCAGTTGTAAGAGCCAAAGCACATGGCCTGTCATAACAGACAAAGCATCATGGACTGTCATAACAAAGGATCATGGGGTCTCATAACAGAGAAAGCACATGGGCTGTCATAGCAGATAAATCATCATGGGGTTCATACTAACTAAAAGATTTTGCATGGAAAAGGTTGGTTTATCATATCTGTGCAGTGACTATTTCAGGTAATAAGTAAAAATTTAAGTTTTGAGTTATTATTTACACATTAATCCATGATAAGAATTGTTCATTAAGGTTTATCTGTTATTACCCCATGTTTCTTCATTCCTTTAAATGACATTAAAATACCTTATCACAACTATATGGACTTGTTTAGGGAAAATACTTGTACATTTTGTGAAAGCATGCACATGACACATCCACCAATGTAAGACTGACGTTTTAACACTAACATTATACATACTGTATATACTCACTTATAAGACAATTCCAACTGCAAACAGCATAGATCCTGATCTGCGATTGCATCATGTGCCAGCAGATCAGTCTGTCTTCTTTATTCGACTGATTACTCCTAACAAACTGCATAGACCCTGATCTGCTGGCAC
This sequence comes from Megalonaias nervosa, assembly GCA_016617855.1. Lineage (NCBI taxonomy): Eukaryota > Metazoa > Mollusca > Bivalvia > Unionida > Unionidae > Megalonaias > Megalonaias nervosa. The sequence goes on along the minus strand of JAECUM010095776.1, from coordinate 10,118 downwards.
ATTATATAAGGGCAGATCTGGGTCTGTGTAGTTTGCAGCTGGATTTGACTTATATAAGATTATTATAGGAATGCCCTGTATTGCATCTGTAAATATTTTGATTTTCTAGCACTCAGTATACATTAATGTAACCTTTATGTCTGAAATGTGTCTCTGATTCATGCCATTTCAATTAATTTCTTAAATGCATCCTGGAAAATTTCCATTTATTTCATTGATCACATATTCCCAAGAAAATAACCTAATATTAGTGGTGCCAGGATTTCATGAAGGTGATGCAACCTTTATCAAAGTTTGAGCATAATGTTTATGACTCTAAGACAGGGCTCGATCATGTGACCAGTGTAGCTTTATTAAAATATATGTAAATGTTTCTGCTGCAACCACGGGACTACAGTTAATAAAAGAAGAAAATTTCAGGGCAGAATGATTAAGAAAAAGCCTGTACTTGTCTACAATAAGTCTACAATGAAACCTGCCATTAATACATTTCTTTATAATGGCCATCTGTCCATGTCAGACAATAACAGGAATCCCTAGGAGAAATGCTTATATAAGTGTCCTGTATTGAAAGGTCACCTGTTTAACCAAAATAGAGGATGTTTATATTATTTTCACTATAAGGAGAGTGTTCACTCAAAAAGAGTTAAGTATCAAAATTAGTTAATTTCATTTTGTAGATGTTTGTATTTTTGCATTTTTTCATACATTAACGATGTTAATGATGTGCATGCTTAAACTCCTAGTTCAAATTACCTTGTTCTTTGACTGTTCTTTATTGACTGGTCTCAGTGTAGTTCATTTCAGATACAGAAAAATCAGAAAATATAAGCACAAATGTATATGCTTAGTTTTAGCTCTACTGGTTACAAAGCAGAAGATCTTATGGGGTGGCCTGTTGTCCATTTGTTGTTGTCCATCCATCCATTAGCACAAGTTTGCTATTGCTTCTCCTCCTAAACTATTTGGATGATTGACATGAAACTTGATGCACACATTAAGCCCAAGGTCGGATTGGTTCAAATTGAAAAATGGTGCTGCTTGGATAGCCATTCAGAAACTCATTGCTAATCTTTCTGAGTGTATGGTGGTATCAACATGGGGTTTTTCACTAAAAGATTTCTTATGATGTTTAGTTGGTCTTACCGGTAAATGAAAATGGTTCTGATCTGGCATCCAATATGGCCACTATGGCAGCCATCTTGAAAATATTTTTATTGCTTTTCCTCCTGAAGAAAGTAATATCAGCATGGGTTTTTCAGCGGAAAACATTTATGATGTCTAGTTGGTCCTAGATGAAAATGGCGCTGCTCAGATATTCAATATGGCTGCCACAGGGACCATCTTGAAAATCCTAATGCTACTCATCCTGAATCAATGGATTTTTCACTAAAAAGCATTTTATAATATCTTCGTTAGCCCTAAATAAGTATGGTGCTAATCTGATGTGATGTATGGCCACCATATGGCAACCATTTTGAAAAGCTATATCTCCTGAATGGAAAGTCATATTGACATGGGTTTTCACCATATGACTTCTTAGTTACCTAGTTGGTCCTAAAAATGAAATTGGTGCTGCTTGGATATTCAGTATGGCTGCCACATGGGCCATCTTGAAATGTTATTATTGCTACTCATTCTACAGTTGCTGGCTTGAAATCTTTTTGTTTTGCAACTCCTCCTGAATGGATGTCATGACAGCATTGTGTTTTAAAATTATTGTTCTTGCAACTCTTCCTGAATGGATGTCATATACCAGTATAGGGTTTTAAAATTATTGTTCTTGCAAATCCTCCATTAGCATAGGGTTTTTCACTAGAAGACTTCTTATGATGTCTGGTCGATCCTAAGTGCAAATGGTGCCAATCTGACATCTACAATGGCCTCCACAGCAGCCATCTTCAAAATCTTGTTATCTTCTCTCCATGGAAAGTCATATTGACATCAGGGTTTCAAAAGAAGACTTTTTGTGATGTCTACAGTTACTCCTATATGGAAATTGTGCCAGTCTAACATCCAGTATGTCCACAATGGCAGCCATCTTGAAAATCTTGATATAGCTACTTCTTCTAAATGGATAAAACATATAATAATTATGGTATTTAGATGACTGTCAATGAAATGGTGCCAACTTGACCTCAAGATGTCACTGTATCCATCTGCTACTTGTACTAATTGGGAAGTCATATCAACATGGATCTTTCATTAGAAGTCTTCTTACAGTGTCTAGTTGGCCATTAATGAAAATGATGCTGATCTAACATCGAGCATAACCACAATGGTGGCCATCTTACATACCTTGTTATTGCTTCTCCCAAAAAATTGATGGTCATATTGACATAGGGTTTCTAACCAACAGTCTTTGAATGATATCTAGTTTGGTCTAAATCAAAATGGTCTCAATGTTGCATTAAATATGACTACCACAGTGTCCAGAGTGAAAATCTTATTGTTCAAGAATATCATAGATGTTTTTGTCTAGAACTTCTGAATGTTCATTTCAGACAGTAGAGCATCAAGACCCTTCAAGGGACTCTTGTTTCAATTAATTTATTTAATGTGTCTAAGTTTTGCTGTGGACTTTAAGATTATTTCATTGTCTGGCTCTCGCTGGTATACGGTATAATTGACTTTTTATTGTTTAAGAAAAAGCATCACCACCAGTACTAATGACCGCATCCACTGATATGAGTCTCATTTGAAAAGAATATTGCATTAACGCAGGTGTCTTTTTCCCAGATTGCATGAGTATAGTTGCAAAAATGGGACTTAAGTAGCATTTTATCATTGTGTTTAGTTTCAAAATCTCAAAAATGGAAAAGGTGGAAGGATTATTACTTAAAGCAGAAGACAAGTAAAAATTATTGCCAATTGTTTGGTCTGAATCAATAGGTCTTAATTTCATTTTATGGAGAGCAGACTAGTTTTATCAACTTTTAAAGATGACTAGCTGACTGTATTTAAATATATTTGTGTTATTTAAATGCACTTGGGATACTTGTGCTTCATTTATCAAAGTAATTGAAAGTTGGTAAAAAAATTGACGTTTTAATTTAAATTAGTCATGGATACAATGCAAAATATTCTGTTTTTCTTTTCCATTTATTAATTGGTAATTGTTGGCATGACACATTAAGTGCAGAATTTTTCTCATTGTTGTAAATGGTGTATATGCTATCTTGAAAACCTTCAGTTTTGAATGTTTATGTTCAATGTCATGAAATATTTGAAAATTTAGGTTTTACTTTTATTATCCTTGAAAATAGGTTTTGCTACCTTAAAAATTATTTTGAACCATTTTTTGTCATATCGATCCTTGAATATGAGCATGATTGGTTCATCGACAAGCCTGATCTGTTGTGTTTCTGATTTCTCATGTTTCAGCTTTTTGGGGGGGTGGGGGGTTTGTATAGTCCCTTATTCCATATATGGTTTACAGTTTTACTCTCTATATTTGAGGTCCTGGAAATTTATTTTTTAGGCCTATGAAAGTCCTGGAATAGTCATTGAATTTCACTTGAGTTGAAGTGTATGGACACTGTTTATAATATTGTCAGCCACTCTGAAATCAAACCAAAGAATTAACACAGATTTATACTAAGTAATAGAGTTTGAAGCATTAACACTGTCATCTCTCATTTTATTAACTGATTTAATATTCCAAAGAGAAAAAGAGAAAACAGTGTGATCGCTATACCATAAAGTGTATGTTTACCTGGGCACCATATAGCCTTTATTGTGCTTAGTGTAAACATTAATGCAAATTGACCTGTGACACTATTAAGGGAATATTACATGTCATCAGTGTGGAAAGTAAGATGAAATAAAACCAGCAATCTAATGCTGTACAACCTAATTTGAACACAATTGACTTTGAATTCTTTACATTATCCAGGCTGAGACTGACAATTTACTTAATATTTTGTACACTTTTTTGGTCATTTTCTTTTTATTAATTATTCATATTTGATTCATTATTTACTTTGTGTTAATTATTTTATAGGTGTGCAGATAATTATAGTTAAACAAATAATTTTCGTTTTCTTATGTACTTAAAATATTTGTAAAGAAGATGGGTCTCTGTAACAAAAATTAGAGGATGAAAATGTTTATAAATTGAATGGCCTTTTTCTGTTATATGTGAAAAATTACAGATATTACTGTAAACTTTTGTTGATAGATTCATAACAGCTTTTTTTGATATATTCATGACAGCTTTTGTTACATATTCATGACAGCTATTGTTGTTATATGCATGACTGCTTTTGTTGATATATTCATGACAGCTTTTGTTGATATATTCATGACAGCTATTGTTGATATATGCATGACAGCTTTTATTGATATATTCATGACAGCTTTTGTTGATATATGCATGACAGCTTTTGTTCACATATTCATGACAGCTTTTGTTGATATATTTATGACAGCTTTTGTGCCATAAATACATTTCACACAAATTTTTTTTTTTATACAACTGGAAATTCAGTGATTAGAGTTTAAGAAAGTTTTAATTTTTTATTGGTTTTATCATCACTTTTAACTCATTGGCAATATAATGTAGAGGATATGGGAGCTAGAGTACCTTTCCCAATGTCACAGTGAGGCAACCAACTCTGAATGGCCTCAGTGGGTAGACCCACAAACCTTGAATTATGATTCTGATGATCAGTCCTGGGTGACCGAGTGGTCTAAGGTGCTGGCCTTTACATATCACTGACATCTCACCTCTGTCAGTGTGAGTTTAAGTCTCAGTTCAGTCATTGTGGGTAGCTGCCCACAAGTCGGTGGTTCTTTCCAGACTCTTCTGCCACCGAATATACTGGTCTTCATGTATAGCTTCTTGTGTGCTGAAAAATGGCATGAAACCAACAAAACAAAACAAAACCAACTGAGCTACCATGGTTCCATTTAAGTCTGCAGCTTGAAATGTTTTTTCTGAATTCCAGGACAGAAAAAAATCCTAGTAGACAGTAATTTTGGAGGAGAAATGATCATTTAATAGATTAACAGCATTATTAGTTATGCTTAGGTTAGGACCATCTAAAAGAAGGGTATTGTATTTGGTCCCCTCTGGCAGGGGTGCCTGCATTATGATTTTTGTTGGGGGGGGGGGCAAACATTTAGTACCCAGCTATTAAATTTTATAGATGTAGGCTAAAACATGATTAGAGGTGAAATCCAAGGGGGGGGGGGGGCACTTGTCCCTATGTTTGGGTGCCTTTGAGGGATTCCTGGGAAGGGATCAGAAGGTCAGGTATAAAGAAATTGCAGTCAAAGTAACATTTGAAAATATATTTTGACTAAACTTCATACATGCATTTAAAGGAGAAGGACACATAATATATGTAATTGATATTGGGCTATGATGCCTGGGTCATTTCTTGGCTGAATGAGTGCCACAATTCTTCAGTACCATTTAATTCAAATGCACAGTGCAGACAATTGAGCTACCACATAATTCTAACCAAACTGCCTAAATTCATTATCTTGAGATTATATGAAAGTTGTTTTGGACTAATCTTATTCACTTAGTAACAGAAAAGCTATGTGTGTGCCTGAAACCAGTCTGTCGAGTTTATGTCACCGTAAGTTATAAATAAAGTTATAAATTCAATTGTCTAGGATCCTTAACAGACCAAAGATCAATATCAGAAGCAAAATATGGTGGTTAGACTGCGCTGAAATTTTCTGGTTTGAACTGAAAATTTAGGAACTGAAAACCTAGACAAGATTTCACTAACGGAATTTATTTTTGGAATATAGGGATCAGATTGGTTAAAAATTGAAGTCTGACCTTATTTTGACCAATCAGATGTCTTGACTTAGAATTTGAGACATGAAATTTGGGGCCTGGCTTAAAAACTCTACCTAGAGACTGTAAAATTTAATAACAGCAATCTCAGTATCCTGCATCATCAGAATTTGGATCACTTGGGACTTTTCTGCATTTTATGCATTAGAATTAAATCTCATCCCATTGGAAATATTTCTTGAAGTGTTTGAAAAAATCAACTGCTCAGAAAAAAGAACAAGGTGAAATAAATAGCAGCAACTTTGGTGAGCTATGTTACTTTTGCATAATATTGCTTATAAAATTCATGGTAGTGCTAAAACTTACTTTGAATCAGATGTCTTTTTCATTGGTTACCAATGCAAATCAGATTTGTGTCTGTAATTTTACTCTTAGGAATGGTTCAAGATTATGTTGCACCCTGAAATGACTGAAGACCAGTCAGTTGCTTTTATTGTTTGAGCACTTCTGACTTTTTCAAAGGTTCCAAACAGTTATGATTGGGTGAGATGGCAAGCAACTGCCATAAAATTGTTGTGATTGGCTGAGATATAAAACCACTGCTATGAAGTTGTTGTGATTGGCTGGGATATAAAGCCACTACTATAAGTTCTTGTGATTGGCTTGGATATATTGCCATAATGTTGTTGAGATTGGCTATGATATAAAGCCACTGCTATAGCTGTTTTGATTCGTTGAGATATAAAGCCACTGCTATGAAGTTCTAAATACATGTATCATGCAGGTTTGTGATCTTGGATGGTTAGATTGTTCTAGGGAAACTAACTCAGAATTTAAAGTCATAATTTCTACAGGTATTTTAATTCACCAAAATTTATGTATAATAGTCACTTAAGGGATAACAGATTTATTTCCCCAATGAACACCTGGTGTCAATTTGAAATGCAGGTAAATTTTATACGGAAAATTTAGAAAAGGGCTTGAAACAACAAATACTTTATGAGCAAAGATCTTTTATGTGAAGGTGTCTGCTGAAGCAAGTTTGACTTACAAAGTAAACTTTCTCTTTGTAACTCTTCATTCCGTGGAATGTAGAACATAATGCTTGTGAGTATTTGTGGTGGGGGGAATAGATGAATTTACACTCCAGAATTACTAGCAAGCATTGCGTATTTTGATTGAAAGGTAGATTTAGTAAAATCTGGAGTAAAAGACCTTCCCTGGTTGGCTGTCCTTCCCATAAATCACCAGAAAATGGAAAGAATTAGGGAAGTAAGAAAGAAAAAGATAATGCTGCAGCATAGCTGCATTCCCAGTACTTTTCTCAGTTATGGTCTGCATCAATTCAGCAAAGGTATCCTAAACACCGAAGTTTCACTCCAAATAGATTCATCCTAATTCTCAAACAGTTCTGTATAGACCCCATACCAATCCTATTCCAAGGTTTAAAGTCCATATACTGTATGTCTCCACCAATTCCAAGGTTTAGATCCCCACCTATCCTATTTCAAGATTTAAAGTCAGCATTCTGCAAATCTACAGATCCCCACTAATTCTATTCCAAGGTTTAAAGTACATATACTGCATGTCTACAGATTCCCACCAATCCTATTCCAAGGTTTGAAGTCCATATACTGTACGTCTACAGATTCCCACCAATCCTATTCCAAGGTTTAAAGTCCATATACCACATGCCTACAGATTCCCACCAATCCTATTCCAAAGTTTAAAGTCTATATTCTTCATGTCTGCAGATCCCAACCAATCCTATTCCAAGGTGTAAAGTCCATATTCTTCATGTCTGCAGATCCTGACCAATCATATTCCAAGGTTTAAAGTCTATATTCAACATGTCTACAGACCCCAGTCAGTCATATTTCAAAGTATAACATCTGCATTTTGCATGTCTACAGATCCTCACCAAGCATATTGCAGGGTTTAAAGTCTATATTCTGCATGACTACAGACTGCTACCAATCCTATTCCAAGATTTAAAGTCTGTATTCTGCATGACTACAGACTGCCACCAATCCTATTCCAAGATTTAAAGTCTGTATTCTGCATGTCTACAGATCATCACCAATCATATTCCAAGGTTTTTGGGTCTGTATTCTGCATGACTACAGACACCCACCAATCCCATTCCAAGGTTCAAGTCAATATTCTGCATGACTACAGACACCCACCAATCCCATTCCAAGGTTCAAGTCAATATTCTGCATGACTACAGACTACCACCAATCCTATTCCAATGTTTAAGGTCTATATAATAATCATGTAGAGGGAGATGTATGCTTGAGAAAACATCTGGTAAATTGGAAACTGCAGTTGACTTTGATAATTTATTTAGTCATTGATTTAGGGGTCTAAAACACATGCACATGTATATATGAGTTTGGATGTAAATTAATGCTGCTAACGAGTCATCAGGCTATGCATAAGCAAATGCACATCTCTGGATATGAATTTACCATCATGGATTTTTCAGTACAAAAGTTAAAATGTCATGAAAATCCATTGATTTGAATTAGCATATAACAATATCCAGCAAAATATTTTGTATGCAGCATCATGCAAAATCTTGTTACTGTAATATCAGAAATAGTTGGGGGGGGGGGATTTGATGTATTTGTTTTCTCATCGGCAAATTGTCCATAAAATTTTTTTCCACCACAAAATATACTGGGCATTAAGGTGAACAGCATGACTCCACAAAATTACATCCCCACAAATACCATTACATTTAATCCATTCATTACCATATGTCCTTATGTACAAGTCAGATCAAATACCATTACATTTAATCCATTCATTACCGTATGTCCTTAACAAGTCAGATATAACTGCAAACTGTACAGACTCAGATCTTCCCTCACATAATGCATGGGCAGATCTTAAGGTCTGTGTAGTTTGCAGTAATCTGCAGAACAAACAATACAGACAAGGATCTGAAGGCACATCATGTGATGGCAGATCAGGGTGTAGTTTGTTTGCAATCACACATGACTTGCATGTGAGTAGTTACAGTGTGGTACGTTGGAATTCAAGTTAACATCATGTCCCCACAAACTGTTATCCTCACAAAATCCTCTCTTTTCATTCCCTTGGATATTTCAGATTTTACAGTATTTTCTTCCTTGCATAAATCTGTTAGGTCTGATAAGATAATCTGTTAGAGTTTGTGTATTTTTGTAAGATTTTTCATTTACTGAGTTCTTCAGAGTGCATAATGAATCAAGATGCAGAATTACTTACATTGGTTTCCTATTAACATGTGTAAAGTTTGAAATTGCATGGAGTATGCCCACAATAATAACTCAACAAGGATTATTCTTACCTTTTCATTTATCTAGTATGAGGTAATCTAGCATCTGCAGGTAATCTGTTACCTACAAGTAATCTAGCATCTACAGGTAATCTAGTATATACATGTACAAGTAATCTATTGTCTTCAGGTAAGCTTGTATTATCAGGATCAAGTCTGGGCTGCTAATATAGGCAAGTGAGAAAGATTGTTTGTTAGCTTCTCCTGTGTTAGTGGTTCTTCCCTGGTTTTTCCTCTACCAGATATACTGGCTTTCATGTAATGCCTTTTTTTTCTTGTGCTGAAAAATGGCATTAAACCCCATAACAACAACAACAGCAGTATCTACAGGCAATCCAATACATGTATCAACAATGAATCTTGCATTTACAGGGTAATCAAGTGTCTACAAGGTAATCTAGTATCTACAGATAATCTAGTATCTACAGATAATCTAGTATCTACAGATAATCTAGTATATGTAGGCAATGCTGTATCTACAGGAAATACGTGATTTACAGATAATATGGTATATAGAGGTAAATTACGTATATATTAATAAGATGAAACTTCAGTAAATCACAAATCAATCAGTTACTGTGAATATCCAAAAGCAGGAACAATTTGATCATAAGAAATATATGTTTCTTTCATAAAGGACACTTACAAAGTGAAGATCAAAATTATAAATAATTCTATTACATTTTACATCATTCTGAGTCAGTATTCAATGTGATACTTCTGTTGAGGAGTCAGTATTTAATATGACCTGTCTGTTGAGGAGTCAGTACTTAATATGACCTGTCTGTTGAGGAGTCAGTATTTAATATGACCTGTCTGTTGAGGAGTCAGTATTTAATATGATCTGTCTGTTGAGGAGTCAGTACTTAATATGACCTGTCTGTTGAGGAGTCAGTATTTAATATGACCTGTCTGTTGAGGAGTCAGTATTTAATATGATCTGTCTGTTGAGGAGTCAGTACTTAATATGACCTGTCTGTTGAGGAGTCAGTATTTAATATGACCTGTCTGTTGAGGAGTCAGTATTTAATATGATCT